>CAICTM010001270.1:0-32602 GCA_903772945.1 Seminavis robusta | reverse complement strand
TTCTGAGTTAAACTTGAACGCAGCAGAGCCTGCTGTTTGTTTAGTACACTGGATTGCCTTTGGCTCCTCTTTGATCTTCTGGAGCGCGTCGTGTACTGCGGCAAGCCAATGCGGAATGGAGGAAAAGTCTGGTATCTCCTTGACACAAATCTTTACACAGTGCTTGATGTGTAGTATGGTCTTCTTGAGTATTAATATCAGGTTCCTTTGTCCTTCTTCACCTTGTGTTCCCGTTTCTTTGGAGTCTGGAGGTAAAGAAATCTCCACCGGGTCAGGTTCAAACAATTGCGGGGATGTCATTAGGTCCCACAAATCTTCTAGACAAGGAACGATCCTGGATTCTTCATTGGGGTTGTCAGGGCAGCCGTTGGCTAATTCCCACAGTCTTGCCTCGTCAACAACTCGGCTTCCAAGTAGACGTAAGAATGGAATCGAGCTTGTATCGGAATGCAGGAAGGGAACCCAATCAAAGGCAAGTCTGGGTCGCTCCCGAAGAGTAAAATAAAGGTCCCACCAGAGTGATTCCTTTATTGTTGGGTTTGCTTCTGTGTATATTTTGTTCAGCAGCTGCTGAACTCTTCTCTTGTGGTCCGTCATTTCTTGGTGGTACCGGTACATGCAGGAAAATGCGCTCTGGCCATGGAGAGGAGATTTGTCGATGGAAAAACACGACTGGGGCAGCAAAAGGGGCTTGCCGGATTTCTTGGTGGTACCGGTACATGCAGGAAAATGCGCTCTGGCCATGGAGAGGAGATTTGTCGATGGAAAAACACGACTGGGGCAGCAAAAGGGGCTTGCCGGTTTTTGCCTACCGCACGAGTAGCGGTACATGTATCGGTGCACCTGGCTGTCTTTTTATTGTGGCAGGCTGCTCTCCACGGACTGTAGGCTACCGGTAGCTAATAATACTGTAATGGTATCGTATCTGTAACGATACCGTGTGTTCTCTCCAGCAATCCAAAAAAGAAAGATTGAATCAATCGAATCGGTCTACTTCACATCCACTAAGTTTGCTCCGACGTGTGGAGAGGTTTTGTAGGATTCATCATTCATCCGATCCGAGGGCACCAGTACTGTTGCTCGTGCACAGTTGGATGATAACAATAGACGCCCCTTACATACAGGCAGAAGTTACACTACATTCAAAACGAACGATCGCAAAAACATATCATGCATCATGGTTGGAAGCAAGAAAACGGAGTTTGTGTGCCATTCGCTGCACGACTGTTCAAGCGGTTTGCGCAGGACCAGGAAGGTACCAGTATCAATGGGATCATGGACCACATTGCCAAAATGGCTTCATCTTTTCCTTTGCTTCCATCTGCCTCTCCAAGTCGTCGTTGTCCGCTTGTACTGCTTCCAAACGGCGGTGTGTGTATTCCAACAGCTTGACTTTTTCTTCCACCGTAGACTCCAGGTTTTCGATTCGTTTCAGCATCGAGTCATGCAAGGATGTGGAGGTTTCCCAAGCTTCTTGCGACTGCACAGCTGCTTCCTTCGTGTTCTTCAATTCTTCTGCCAGTGCGTTGAGCTCAGACTCGAACTCTTTCTGTGCATCATCAGCTGCCTTCACATTTGTCTCTCGTTCTTCCAAAAGATGGGTCATGCTCTCCATCATTTCTATTTCCTTTTGGCGGAGATCGTGAAGCATTTCTTCCGTCTGAGACACTTTGGTTTCTAGGGCTTCCATCGCAGATGCACACCCGCTGTGCTCGTTTTGGGCTTTCACCAGCTCAACTTTGGTTGTTTGAAGAGTTACCTGCAATTCCTCAAAGTCGTTCTCCTTCAAATCGATTGCCATTTCCAATTCAGTGACTTGCTTGGACAAGGTCTTCAATTCTCCGGAAAGTCGTTGTTTTTCCGCTGTGCCTTGTTTCTTCGCAGCAATTAGTTCCTCTCGTAGCCTCTTGATTCTCTGTTTGTACTCTTTTAATGCACTTTCCTCGTCTTGCTGGCCGCCCGTCTCTTGCTCGACGTGGAGCTTGTCGATCGTCTCCTTCGCTTGCTCGAGCTCTTCTTCCACTGCCTCCAGCTTGAACTTGAGGTCGGCATGTTTCGCTTCTAGAGCCTTGAGGCTGGATGTTGTCGACTCGAGATTGGACGTCGTCAACTCGAGACTAGACCTTGCCGACTCCAGAGAAGCCTCCAGCGACTCTTTGGTCTTCGCATTTGCTGCGCTTTCCTTTTTCAGTTGCTGCATCTCGATCTCCAACTCTTTCTTCTGTTGCTGAGACGCTTCTTCCAGCTCTTGCATGCTCTGTCGGACTTCTTCTACAGACTCTTGCTTGCTCTTGACTGCAATGTCTCGCGCTTCCGCCACTCGCAGCATTTCTCTCTCCAACTCCTGCTTCATCCTCAAAGCTTCTTCGCGCTCCTCGACAAGGCGCTGCATTTCGTTGCCAAGCGTCGAAGACATCTCGAGAGCATTGGATTTGGCTTGCTCGTTGGCAACCTCAACTTCCGATTGAAGCTTGGTGATTTGCTCCATCAAGCTTTTCTTTTCTTCTGCGTGCAACTCAGCGTCTCGCTTGTTGTAGGATTCAGCATCCCCGGCCTTTGTTTTGGCTTCCTCCTTAGCAACCTCAAGTTCCGACCGAAGCTTTGTGATTTGCTCGGTCAAGCTCTTCTGCTCTTCAGCATGCAACTCAGCGACGTGTTTGTTGAAGGATGCAGCATCCCCAGCACTAGCCTCTAGTAGACTTTTGGTCCTGGCCAATTCCGATTCCACGGATTCAATCTTCTGTTGAGCACTTTGCAGAGCCAGCTTGGCTTCGTCCAGTTCAGCAGCCAGATGCTCCCGTTGTTCCTTCTCGGTTTCTAGCAGTACTCTGTGAGCTTCCTCCGAGGCCTTGAATTGAGAAATTGCGCCTTCCACCTTGGTTAGGTTTTCGATTGATTTTCCTTGGCTTTCCTTGAGGGCAGTTTCCATGGATTTGAACGAGGATTGAAGGGTCTTGTGGCTCTCCTCAGCGACCGCCAATCTGGACAAAGCTTCCGCAGAACGACCTTGTTCCTGCTCATACTTGCCTTGAACCTCTTTCAGAGAAGATCGCAACGACACTGTGGACAACTCCAGTTCCGTCTTCGTTTTTTGCAGAGCTTCCACCTGCGCTTGGAGCTCAGTCTTTTGCTTCGTAAGGGCAGCCAATGTGGCTGATGACTCATCCGAAAGAAACTTGTCTTGTCTCGATGCCGCTTGAGCCAGTCCAAGGGTCGATTGGAGCGACTTGACGGCAACCTGAAGTTTCGCATTCTCCTCTGCCGCGAGTTCGATTTGAATGGCGGCGACTTCCACCTTCTTCTTTTCGTCCGAATATCGATCTTGCACCTCTTTTAGAGCAGTCTGAAACTTGGCGATTGCCTTTTGGTGCCCTGCCTTCAATTCGTTGACCCCTTGCACTTCCGTCATCATAGCATCGCACTCTGCGCTGATCTTCTCTGTTTCTGACTTGGCGCGTTTCAGGTCCTCTTCAGAGGACTGGATCGTTGCCATGGCTTCAATCTTATACCGCTGCAATTCTTCCAATTGCGACTGAAGGTCCTCGCGTTCCTTTTGAGACAACTCCTGCTCCGAAAGAAGTTTCTCCTTTTCCTCTAGAAGCTGCGTCTTCTCTGAGTCCAATTCTTCAATCGAAATCGTAGCTTCTGCTTTGAATCGTTCCAACTCGACCACTTGAGTTTGCAAGGTGTCACGATCTTTTCGGGTCGCATCAAGCCAATGAGAAAGCTGTTGCTCTGCGCCCCTAGATGTCTTGAGATGCCCGATGTTTTCGGCTTTGAATTGTTCCAACTCCTCCACCTGAGACTTTAGACAGTCTCGCTCTTCTGTAGTTGATTCGAGCACCATGGAAAGCCCTTCATTTGTTTCGGTCAATGCCTTGATAGACGGCATCGCTTTGCCCTTGTACTGTATCAATGCAGCAACCTGATGGTGAAGCTCATCACGTTCCTCCTGAACGCTCTCAAGTTCCACAGAAAGCTTTTCCCTTGCTGCCCTTGCTTTGACTTTGTCCTGCTCCAATTCTCCCACACGGGTCTGCAGGTTGTCACACTCGCTCTGAAGTGCATCTCGCTCATTTTTAGTTGAATTCAACACAATGGATATTTGCGCCTTCTCTTCAGTCAACGACTCAAGCATGGCTGTCGTCTTCTCCAATTGGGAAGAGGTAGCATCTGCCAGAGACTGAGCTTCCACTGCCTTGCTGAGCATGGCCTTGCTTTCGCTTTGAGCCACCTCTACAATGAGATTTTGCTCTCCTTGGGTTTGCTGCATCCTAGTCTTGAGCTCTCCTAGCTCAACAGTGTATGCGGCTTCAATCTCTTTCTTCACTTGATTGATTTCCTCGTTCTCCCGTTGGACAGACTGTAGTTGTTCCTGCAACGCTTCAATACGCGCAGCCGCCTCTTGCAGTTGCACCGCTCGAAATTCGTTGGTTTGTTCAAGCTGCGCAATCGTCTCTTTTAGTTGTGTTCGCACAGTGGCAAACTCCTTCATGGTCTCCTCCAATTGGTGTCGGTCATTCTCTGCTTGTGTCTGAAGCTGGTAGCTCTCGCCGGTCAATTCCTGGACGCGTTGGTTGGCAGCTGGTAGCTGTTCGGCAACTTGTTTCACCGCCTTGTATTTCGCGGCCATTGCAGTGATGACTTGGTCATACTCTGCCTTGGTCGCCTCGTTTTGAACTATCAAATCGCGGATGCGTTGTTGGGCATCTGGGAGTTGGTCTGCTTCTTTTTGCAACGCGTCGCCCTTTGCCGTCAGCACTTCAATCCGTTGGTTGGCCGCTGGGAGCTTGCCGACTTCTTCCTTCAATGCCTTGATTTCGGCTACCAGTACCTTGTGCTCCGATTCCTTGCTCGCCACATCTTGCTCCAGAAAGACGACGCGGTTCTTGTTTCGTTGCAGGTCAACTTCCAACGATGGAACCTTCCGGGCTTCTGTGTTTGCCCGGCCCAGCTCCTGATCCAGCCGGGCGGTCTTTGTACTGTATGCGACTATCTCCTGCTTGGACGCAATCAATTCATCCCGCATATCAGACAAGTCCGAATTGAGCTTTTCGTTGGCCTCGTTTGAGTTCTCCAGCAACTTCTCTACCAAATCCAACTTTTCCTGGTACTCAATCCCCTTCTTTGAGACGCCCTGTTCCAGCACTCGCAGTTGATCTTGAAAGTGTTCGATACCCTTTGCTGCCAGGGTGTTCTGTTCTTTGACTTCATCCAGTTCCTTTTGCAAAGCTTCATTGGCAGCCACAGCTGTGTTCTTCTCAAGTGTTAGTGCGCCCACTTCCTCCTGCAGGATCTCAATGACAGAGTCCTTGTTGGCAGTAGTTGCTTTCGTAGTTTCTTCCGTCTTGGCTAGTTTCTCTTGTAATGTTTTAACTTGCTCTCGTGCTGTCTCCCAGGTCTCGGCGTGCTTGATCTCCATATCTTTCACCTTGTCTGCCAACTCCGAAGTTGTCTGGGTGAGTTCACCTTTCTCGGTATCCCACTCGTCCTTCAGGGAGCTCATGGTTTGTCGCAAGGACATGACAATGGAATGGGACTCCTGCTGTCCGGCCTCCATTGTCTGTCTTGCTTCCACAGCTAACTTGCGTGCCTTGGCTCGAATCTGTCCCAGTTCCTCCTTGGCCTTTTGGGAGTTGGTTTCCGCTTCGGTTGCTTTCTCTTTCCACTGGTCGACTTCCTTCTTCACAGAGTTCAATTGCAATTCATGAGCTCTGCGTTCTTCGTCAGTTTGGTTTTGGAGAGATGTGAGGGTGCTTTCCAGTTGCGCGGCCTTTTGTCGCCAGAGTTCCGCTTCTTCGTGAAACGAGGTAGATGAGGATGTTGTTGACGTGGGAGCCACCAAGTGATTTGGACGGGATTCGGTCTCATTGGCTTCTCTGGTCTCTCCGCTTGGTTGAGATTGTTCGGTCAGAGACTCCAACAAAGGATCCTCCTCTTCCATTTTCAGTCGTTCTCGAACGACTTCTTCAGCTGAAAACTTGGTGGAGAGAATTTTCTCATTCTCAGCACTTTTGTACCCGTCGATTGCGCCCTCACTGAGGATGTGCCGTATGTCTGCTTCGTCTGCCATCTTTGCGGCAACTCCCGCACTGCCGTCCACTGATATCTCAGCTGCTGCGCTACGGGAGCTCAGTGTTCGAGCAATCCAACTCATTGCTTGAGTATGGCTGTCCACCATGTGCAATTGAGATCTTCTGCCTTGATGACTTGATGAGAGATCGATGAGGGGACGGATGGAAATTCCAGCAAAAAGCCAACCGACGAGTATAGGCGTTACAGTATGTAAGTATTTCTCAACTGATCACTCAAAGATTTAATGATGTTGATCTCTACTTAATCCTTGGCGATCGGAAGTAATCCAAAACTGAAGGTTGTGACATATGTGAGAGTGAGATTAGGAGCTCATCAAAATCCACCGGTACCGCCACCTCCTTTGTTAGCTGTATGCATAGCTAGCTAGCTAGCTACTATTAAAATAGCTTGTCCAGCATTCAGAGTGCAGGTCTTGCAAGGAATGGCACTTCTCCAAGTACATGTAACACTACTGGGACAAGGGGCCTGGAAATGTCCGGGGGGGCGCGCTGGCTGCTTGAGCAAAGTTTCCGTAGGTACCGTCTGTGAGATAGTTTCAAAAGCACCTGTACCACTATCATTCCTACTGGTCTCTCAAGCATGCAGTACACATAATCAAAAAACGCATTCAGCTATTGTATTGTACATTCTTCTGTTGCCCGCTCTTTTGCTAAAGTTGGGCCTTCGTCGTCTTGCTTGTTGACAACGATTGAATCATTCTTTTCTTCTAATTACACCACTTTCTTGACGTCACCAACCACCAAGAAATACCCCCGAGACTCCTTGTGATGCTTCTTGTCCACCGTGTCCAAGTCGTCAGCTTCCAAGGATAGAGTACAAGGACCAACCAAGTCGCCCATGTCTATCTTGCAATTGTTGGACTTGATCGTGTCACCCTCCATAGCGCAGAATGCCTCCACACTCTGCACCTCGTTATCGTCTTTTTTCACAGTGATCTTGGCTCCTGAAGCACTGCGTGTGTAGACTGTGATATCCACTCGTTCTCCTTCTTTCAGCTCCCAAGATTGCTTACCATGCGCCTTTCCTCGTCTCTTGATGTAAAGCAATTCAACCTCTTGCCGAAGCAGCAAGGGATCAGTGGACCAGTTCATCAGCGCTTCCTTGATGGTCTTGTTGTTACCACCGTAGTCCGAAGGAATCTCATCGATATCCACCATCTCCTGCAAAGCCTTCAAGGCTTTGTTCTTGTTGGAGAAGATTTGAATGCGGGCTGCTGTCTGAGGATCAATGAACTTTTTGATGATACCCCAGGACATGGCAAAGAATCCAGGGGCATTGACAATGAGCATTTTGTGCAGCGTCTAATCGATCGTATCAAAGTCGAGCATAAGTAAGTTAGTACGTGGCAAGAGCTTGGGCGACACACACCGTAGCGAAACTTGTCTTACCTCGGGGTAGAAATCGGCAATCTTACTGGATAGTTTGATGACATCCATCGTATCAGAGGACAACGCCGATGCTGACAATCCTTGTAGATCAATGATTGTGACAGCCTCACATAATCCATAACTAGGAGTCTTGTCGGGTGCGTGCAGTCGAGCCTCCCGCAGCTCTCGCTTGAACTTGTACATGAATGACCACCAGTAGTATCCTTCCAATTGATCCACCGTGGTTAGTGCCATGATACCTTCGGGGTTGATCTTTCCCGCTTGAAAGTAGTTGACGGGGAGTGATTGATTGGAGCGTCCGAGTCCGACAAAGGGGTATTGACTCAAAAAGACGGAAAATGGAGCCCCAATAGCCTCATCGACATTGGGATAAAATTGTTTCGACTTTGCGTGATCGAACTGTTCTTGGTTGGCTATCAACCGGTCCAGCATTTCTTGGGCATTGAATTTGGTGGCCCGAATACACCTCGAAATGGTCATGGGCATGTCTTCTACATCCAGGTATGAGTATACCTGCTCGTAGATTCCAGGGTTAGTCTTTTTCGCTTCTTCCAAGCCGCGAAGGAAAATTTCCTGTGGAGTAAGAGGCAAACGGAAAAATGAGCGTTTGCAGCATATCATCGATGCAACAGGAGAGTGTCCCAACTCCAGTGAACTGCCCCCAGATTCCAAATATGATGACTTGTCTCTTTCCCCGACTTACAACTTGTTCCAATTGCTCCGGAGTGAATCCTCCTGGGTACCCTGATTGTCCAGTTTTGGGAGATTTGAAGCTGGGGTTTTGCAGCTCTTGTAGCAGTTGTTCGATGGTTGCATTCTCGGGCGTGAGCTCCTCAATGGGTATAGACGTAGTTTTCTGTTTGGGCGTCAATATCGACGCTTCATCCAGTTGTTCTTCGGGAATGGTCGAAGGCGCCCCTTTCTTCTTGCTTCGAAGAGACAGGTCGCCAAGATGAAGATTGTAGTCATAGTCGCTGATCACGTCTTCCTGGGCGTCAAAATAGAAGAAACCAAAAGATTCTTGCTGTTCCAACTCGTCTCCTGCCCATGCTTCCACGTTGCCCACTTGCGCATCAAAGTACTTGTTTCGACGCTTCCAAAAGACCGTCTTTCTCAGTGCCTTTTTCAATTTGAACTTGCGACGTTTGCCACTTCGACCGCAACAAACAGAGACAACCGGGACTCTGTTGTCCGTCGCAGTAATGGTGGACATGGTGCCATCGTCTTGAGCCCATCCTTCCTGGCCCGCCATGTTGCCATCTCTCTTCGCCATCACCTCTCTAGCTCCACTTCTTTTGCCTTGATACAATCTCTTTGGCTCAGTCTACTAGTAGGGTAGCTACTAGTGATGCTGGAATTCAACTAAGTGTACTCCGATGATAATTGACTATGTCTATTTGGCGGATGCTTTCGCTGCCACATTTTTCATAACACACACCACGCACAAGTCCCTTGAGTTTCTCACAGGAAGCCTTCGATCATCATGCATGCAGTCATCGCGGCGAGCGTCACGCTTTCCATCGACGAATCTCACCTCATCGAATTTTTCATCGAAGCCCCACCACCTTATCAGGTAGATTAGGTACGTTTAGGGCTAAAGTCAAATTTACTTCAAGGTTTTGTATCAATGAGTATATATTTACCTGACCTACCTCACCTTAAAAGATACCACCCACGGAGAGAATCGAATCGAATCTTCTATCGAATCGAATCTTCGGAGTACAGTGCATGGACCAAATTCCACCTGCAGCTGCCAGTTACTCCTCGAGGACTATTTCTGCTGTACAAAAACGTTTCCATGGCTGCGAGAAGGTCATGGGCTATTGGGGAAGCGTCGGAGGCAATGACCTACTACAGTATCCCTGGAGCGACCCTCTTATTAACACCTGGACTTTTAAACGCAGCCACCTCGGCTGCACCTCTGCAGCCCTGTGCGGCAGCCCAAGCCCTAAACCTGGGCTGAAGAAGCAACCTGCTGGACAAATCCCTACTAGCTTGACTAACTCGGGGACGACGCCCACCAAATCAACACCCTAGGCAGATAGCTTGGACATACCGAAGCTGTGTACACGTGGTTTGGCTGCGTTAGCAAAAACCAGCGCCCCTATTGGAGGACTCTGACAGATCTTGCTTCATGTCAGATCAATGTTGGGGCTGGGACTGCCGCTCATACACGGCGAGACCAACGATTGATCTATCCCAATCCTCAGCCAGCCAATCGTATGAGCTACCGGTATGATTAGACCAGGCTCAACCTGTAGAGTAGGCCAGCTCCTGAACCATATTTGCCTGTTACGGAATGCATGGCTCACCTCAAGAACTTGCTGTCAGATGGCGTTGCTGGTCTAAGGTAGCTGCACCATGTAGTGGTGCCGAAGATCGAATCATTGATCACGGATGATGGATGGGGTCCAGAGTACGTACTACACCTTCAAGAGGCATTTGAAGGTGAAAACAACTTCGACTCTACGTTTCTATGGTTTACCCATTTGAAGCTCTCTTTCTCTCCTACCAGTCTGATGTGTTGACGGGGCAGGGAAGGACATTGATCAATTTCAAGGACAATTTCAAGGACCTATTGATTTTAATACCACTACTTCCAAGGAAGGCCAGGATGCCGCCCCAAAGCAGAAAGGTCCAAAATGAGCACCGCTTGATTGACTTTACTTACTTGAAGATACGAACAAAGTTTGCTGATCTGCAGAAGCAAATCCTCGAAGATTCGTTTACTTCCAGCACATGGCTTTGGGACGAGATGCTAAGCAACCTGCATGTACCTGTAGAGAGACTTTGATGTTCCGGGCCTTTTAAAAAAACGGTTCGATCATTCACCCTGGTACACGACCTCACTGGCTGAAACAGATCAAAGCAACGAACTCAATTCTAGTATAGGCGCGAATGCAGGATGGCCCCTCGAGAAAGAAATTGTATCGGGCAACACACAAGACGAGTATCATGTACGAGATCAACGTCCGTCGACTGGGCAACGGGCAGACTACCAGGTAGTGGACTTTGAGCGAACAGCCTCGTAAGTTGGTAACTCCCTCGTTGGACGATCGAACCGCCACATGTGAAGGCTTCATTTGCAGTCGCAGATGAAGGAAACTCATATCATACAGCACACAGAGCTGAAACAATCGTAGAGCTACATTTGATCCAGTTCAAAGTGCATTGATGTTGTGCTTGATGTGCATGGAGGAACGCACATCATGCAATGTGCGATTGCCTTTTGGCGGAAATGCCTCGCTACACGTATTAATAGTCATTCGGACTTCGCCTTCGTGTTTTGCAGGGGTGTAAGGCAAAGTGTCTCTCGTTGTTGGCTGCTCGGTGTAAGGCAAAGTGTCTCTCGTTGTTGGCTGCTCGTTCTCGGCGGTTTGGCCCCGTCAGAGGAGACAACAACGACTGCAGGGTGTGGATGGCAGCCAGATGGCCGCCTTAGCTTATACCAGTGAGGCAGCGCCAAAAGCCTCTGTGTCCCTTTCAAATCTAATACCAGTATGTTAGCATAGCGGTACAGTAGTATTGAGTTTGGCAAGCTCGTGGCCTCAGTCCTGTGCTATTCTTCTTTCGGCTGGGACTGGAACTGTTAGTGTTTGTATCCAAGCTTGCATGCTCCCATGCTTTCGTTCCTCTTTCGTGCTGCCAGCACCCTTTTTGTTTGTGTCTTTTACGCACCCAGGCGTACGACTGTACCGTACCGTACTGCAGAGAGTCTTACATGTAGCCTGCGCACCGCGTACCGTAATACTAGAGTCTTGCTAGTATTTAAAATTTAAAAATAGCGTTATGCCTACTCTAGTACTGAGTACTCCAGTACTCAGTAAGCTGTTTGGTGCAAAAGGGGCAGTGCACATTTCGATTCGATTCCATCAAAATTGTCCACTACTAGTAGCTACCGTACCGTAGGTACTAGGTACTAGGTACTAGGCCAATACCGGTACTTACTTGAGTTACATCTACTTGTTTGTACATATACAGCCGTAGTGGTACATGCATTTCTATACCGTACAGGAGTACTGAGTACTGAGTACAGTACTGTACTCTAGTACTGCCTCTGCTTGTAAATTGGACAATACATGTATGCTGACAAAGGAAAGGATTAACAGAATTGCTGACATGCCAACAAAGTAAAAAATGATTAATTAACACCGAAATTCGCCTTCCTGTCTCTCAAAACAGCGATGTCGCTTTTTTACTTCTACAGAGTACAGATAGAGTTGTACCAGGTAGCTTTTGACGTAAAAGCGCTACTCGAGTACTGTGACTCTTCACAGTAAAGACTACTGGTACTGTACAGTACGGCACAGGACAGTGGACAATGGAGGTGAAGGGAGGTTTAAGATGTTGAATGTTGAAGATTGAGGTCCGGTTTGGAGAGCCTGTTCTAGCTAGCTATTAATAGCTACTTCTAGCATCGTCTCCGCCGACCCTTCAGCTCCTTTCAGCGCTTTCAGAATTGCTGTTCAATGGGCAACTGACAAAGCAAGGAAGCTAGCAAGGAGAAGGAGACGCCTGGGAAATCACTGAACAATAAACCTTCCAACTGCAGCAACTGTGGTAGAGTACATACATGTACAACTGGGTAGCTCTACTGAAAGGAAAGTACGAGGAAGAAATCGTTTGAATGAAGTAACTGGAGGCTAGAGGTATTGGGTTTGTATAAAGGAAGTGAATTGTACATGTTTTCCAGGAGGAATAGGATAGATGAATGTTTCGATGTGATCATAGTAGGAGGAATGCTGTTTATGCGTTGCGGTTGAGTCTTTGGAGAAGCTCAACGTTTGCTTGGTTGAAAATCGATTGCATTTGGGCATCATCGTTCCTGTGGACGTTGCGTTCTGCCACAAGCTGCTTTACTCGGTCGGCCAAGCTGGTTCCTTGCTGTGATGCGACGACATCACCAACCTTGCTGGCAAGGATAGCTTCATGGGCTCGGCGCTTGCTTCTCTTGGCCTTGGAACTGGATGCATACTTGCCGCTGCCAACAAGATCGCGAAGACGCTGTCCAAACTTTTCTCTGGCTGTGGCATCAGTGGCCAAGTACCAGCGGCCTCCTTCAGGGCGGACGAAACCTCCAAGAGGGCTGTCGTCCCGGATTTGGTCCACGATTTCAGACACAATCAAGGACTTTTCCACTCTGTTTTTGGCATTAGCGTACTTCGGGTAATGCGATTCGACAACTGTCATGAACCGAACATTGCCAACATGGTGTCTGGCTTTGCCTCTTGCACAGATAACATCGTTGGGACCTGGTTTGAAACTGGTGGGAAGTGGCTTGAAATCGGAGCCCCCATTTGTGGCCTTGCTTGCTTCAGCCAAGACGTTGATGAGAGCCATAGAGGCAGAGGGAGAAGTGCTGATCATCATCATGTTTTACGGTTGGTTGGTGAGATGTTGTTGATTTTCTTTTTGGATTGGGTTTTTGGATTGTGGGGATTTGGATTTGTGAGAGTGAGAAGAGCGACGACCACTCAAAGCCTCGCTGCTCTCTGCCCTTCAGCCTTGAGCTCCCAAAGCGGCAAGATACTAATAGTAGCATCGTCCCCTACCTTACTACGGTACTACTTCGAAGCATAGTACCAGTACTCGAGTACGGTAAATCTTGAAGGCAACCAAGTCATGAGGGTTGACATGATGCTGGCGCGCTGTCTTTCCTTGTTTGGTTTGTGTACAGCACAGCTATAGTGAAGGCAGACACACATTGTTTGCTGCAGGAACATAGCAAGGCACACAACTTGTGTACAGAAGAGTCAATAGTAAAAGATTTCTCAATTGTCACAGGACATCATCATCCTATGTAGTGTGAAACCGTTACGACAAATAGGTAACGGGATGTCACGATTTTCCCGATCAAATAAAAACTCGTATCTCCCGTAATAAGGAGCAATCCATACTTAGAGGAGAGTAACGATTGTTATATGCAATGGTAATTCTCTCAAACCACTGAACTGTCTTCGTCTCTTCGTCAAGTCGGAAACTCCCCAGAACACCGAAGCTTTGTGCTGTTTAAGGAGCAAGTGTTGCTCGTGGTCCATCGTTGCAATTTATTTGGCAAATTTTGCTTTCTCTACTTGAGGTTCATTCACATTTTGATGAAGAGGATCCTTTGTGGCATTACATCCACTGGTCAACAAATCCTCCATTCACAGATAGATGATGTTGTCTACGATTATAACTCTAGAAATCAAAAGGTTGAACGAACGGGGAAGGGCAAAGCTTGTTGGGGGTGATGACTTCCAGGGCTTCACCGATACTGGTACCGGTACTAACCATCGATCATTCCAAAGCTTCGACGAAAGAACCCAATCAGGAGCAGAGGACGACTTCTCCTCACTCCCACTTTCCCCGAGGTGGTACGCAAGATGTTCAGGGTTGATCCAAATCACCGATGGTTCACAACAACAGAACTCTGCACATCCTCTTGTGTGGACAAGGCTGAAGCAACAATAATCGGCATATCACAGGATACCGGTCGACAGGAAGGCTGCCAGAGCACCAAACGCCGAGTCTGCACTTCCATACAAAAGCGCTGGCTGGGTGATGGTTGGAGTGGAGCAAGACGAGGCTTAAGCGGATTGATGGATAGTTTCCAGGGTTGATCGGATCGGTGTGAATCCAAAGTCATCGTTCATCTCGGTCGTTCGCCACACAGGTTGCCGCTTCGCACATCACCTCAAGCAGCAAGTCTACGGTCACTGGCGTCCGTTGGCAAGCTGTGCTGTTTCGATTCATGGTGGTGCGGTAGTACAATAAACTCCGACTGGGAGCGGCATCCTGTAAGGTACCAACCCAGCAAGAGGCTTTTGGAGAGTTTCACTTGCTGGATTTTCCACTCCCATCTCCCATGAAGCAAAGCAGCTGATGTGGTTCCGTGTTTTGAAATTGGCTACTGTTGCACGAGAACACTCTTGGGCATCTTGACAGTTCAATATTTACCTGAGAGATCCGATCACAACATCAGAGATAGCTATGACCTTTGACAGGTGAACCGGTAGGACCTTTGCGAAAGATGCATATGGTCTTCTGAGCAGGATGCAGCAATAGAATTGCCTTTCTTTTTGTTGAGTGTCCAAGTTAAACACTGAGTTTCACACGTAAGTACCGGTAAGAGGATGGAGTGGAACAGTATTGGGTTGCGTCTTTTTACATCCTGCTAACTGTTGAATGACAGTTCAGATCCCATTGATAAGAACCGCTTTGCGAAAACATACACACATGCCGTATATTATTGCATATCCAATAGCATTGCCTCCTTCCTTCTTTGTCCACTCCATCTGAACCGTAGTAAGTAATTCAATTCAAGTTGGCTCACTAAGATCCGGCTGTGCAAGGACAAGGCCCATCGTCTATTTCCTTTCTTCTTTCATCTTCAAGGCATTTGAATCGGTAGGACAATCACTTTAGGATGCTCAGAAAGGAGGGTCGGCCTTCAGCCTAATGTTGATGTTCCAGTTTCGCTTGGCGAGACTACATGGACCATTAGAGTCTCATGCAGCAATTGCCAGAATGGACCCACCAAGTTGTTGAACAGGAAAGCAAGGGAAATCAAACTCGTTGGCAATCAGAACTCGAGCAGAATCAAGTCATCTTCAAGGTGACTCCGATGGCAGACCAAGCCGTTCCGAACACGCCCAACGTCAGATTCAATGCTGCATGCTGGCTGAACTCCTCTCCCCAGCAAGGGCTCTACTGACTTTGTTTGGTGGGGGAGTATCATGGGCAGCAATTCGAGATTCACTTTTGCTGTTTTGCTCACGAAAGCCATCTTGTGCTCCCGGTATCTTCTCGCCCATGAACCCCACATCATCGTCGCCATCACTGGCAAAGCCCTGGCATGCATCAGCTCAAGGGAGCTCAATTGTAATTGTTTGTTTTGTTTGTGATTGTGATTGATGATCACCACATCGACATAGCACGCTTCGAGATCCAATGCGAAGAGGCGTACTCGCTTCCATAAGACGCGCCCATGCTGATCATGATTGCGATTTCGCATCGCAACAACCTGCATTGTTCCAGCGTTCAATTTGAAGCGGGTGCCACTTTGGAGTGAAAAGGTGCCCAGAGTCGTAATTGATTGTGCTTGAGGAGCATGGCAGGAGCACAGTATGGCATGTTTCCAGATTCCAATTCGAAACTGAGCATCATCCTCGAGTGAATTGTAGATTGCTCAATTGGTACGTATTGTTTCATTTTTGTCTTCCACCAATGTTTTCCACTGCGACTGAAGAAAATCCTTTCAACCAATAACCAAACGGACGATGCATGTTGCCTAACCCTTGGCTCTTTCTGCCCCGTGTCTGCAAGCTGCAAGTTTCCGTCGTCTATGTAATCGACGTGGATCCGAGCAAGCATTTGAGAGGTCCAGCCTCTCGTGCTGATCGTGCTGATTGTGACAGGATTGATGGTTCAGCAAAACTACAGTGTCCAGCTGGTAAGTGCGAGCTGCCCGGTTTGATCGCTCTGCGCCGCCCGTACTGGCGCCGATAACGGAAGCTTTCTCGCTCGCAGGTATCTGACATTGCGCCATTGCAACCCTGAAACTCCACAAAGGGAAAGCACGGGCAGATTGCATACGCCTTCAACGGGTCGATGCGGATTGGTCCCAAGTCTGTTCGCTGATCAGAGACCACCCCAACCACCTTAGAGATCCCGTCTTCATGACGGACGCAAATGGCAGCAGTCAAAGAATCCCAACTCGATGAATCATTTCCACTCCATTGCTCGAGTGAGCGACGAGACGGGACATTTCAAAGCAGATCAATCAAGAAATTGACGTCTTCGCTCCTGTTGGTTCGATTAGACGTGCACCAGAGCCATTGCCCCACTCGCTGGCGGGCTCGACCTTGTGTTCGCTTGTCTACCGTATTCACACTGACAAGGAAACTTGTTGGAATAGCGGATGCTGGTCGGAATCTAACATACCAAGAAGAATCAAGTGTTCAACATGATGGAAGCCAAAGGGCCAAAGAGAGGCATGGAACAAGCCACGACACACAACTGGCTAGCCGAACGACGCAAGAACTCTATGTGTTCCCCCCGACGCCGACAAGATCGTTTTGGCTGAAAACGTTGACCTACTAGCAGGAAGCTAGCAAGACAAGGTCCTCTCAAACTAATGCCTCCATTCCGCACTCGGTGTGGTTCAGCCTTCCGTAGCAACAACAACAAAGTGGACCTCACGTTGCTGTTTGGTCTGGTCTTGGCTTTCCCTGACCAGTGTCCAAGCAAAAACCAAAATCTGACATAGAGATGGGGTTAAAGACATTATCGGGCAAGAGTTGGGGATGGAAGGGACGCGGATACTCGTCACTTTACAATACCGATCGCCAATGTCGAAATAGTCATTCCAGACACTCGTTTTGGAGGCTTCATCTGATGACGACATATCTTTCCTTCGGATTGACATTGATTCCTTAAGATCCGTACTTACATTGGTGATAGCTTCCATAACGGCCACAACAGCTTGCTTGCCACCTTTGCCACCGCCGGAATCGGCACTCCCAGTAAATGCTATCGTAGAGTCACTCTTCAAATTGTCGCTCATAAACGCAGCGAACTTGCCATCAACGGCCGGATGTATGAGGCAAAGATGGTTACAGTAGTAGACAGCAACCGCCGGTAGAACTGCAGTAGATTGCCGGGGTTTAGTGAACTTCGGATTTGTGCAGTACGTCCACAGATCGTTGCTGCCCTCGCCAGACTTCTTCATTTCCAACTGACATCTCTCCCGCGCTTTCATCAAATCACACACAAGCTGTCGAACTGACTTAAAATCCTGTCCACGGTTGATGTCATTCAGGTTGAAACCGTGTTCTTCGTTCCATGCAAAGAGCCTGTCGTCTTCCCCCTCTATCAGCCCTAAGACGGTATCGAAAGAGTCGTCCGATGTCTCGTTCATTTCGCTCGACACAAGAACCCAAAAGTCCTTCACCGGATTTCCTGTAACTCCCTGCTCCGAGAGAGGCTGTTGTTCGTAGTCCTTTCGTTGCTTACTGTCGTTGAGAGAAACAAAGTCATTGAAATTGTTAGCGTGGAAGCAAATATTCAATACTTTAATGAGAGTGTTGATCCTCTTCGTTGCGGAAGACGATCCTGGGTTGGAAATAGATTGGTCGTTGTACATCGTTCCCATCTGAACACTGCGGGCAATCTCCATCCTGCAATCGTACAGTTTCTTGCTACCTGCTCCCTTCACTCCACACTTTAGAGCAAAAGCGCGAATATCCTTGCTGTTGAATTTGGTTAAGTCCAACACTTCCTCGGTTGGTTTTCCTTTACGCATTGTGAATGACACAGCGACACTGTAAATCTCGCCGTCTTTAGGGCTCTTCTCTTGCCCGATTCCAATTTTATGCTTGTGATCAGCGTGCTGATACCCCTCAATCATTGTTGCTACAACCTTGGCCAGCCTAGCTCTTCGGTTTTCTTGGCAAGCCTGCGGCAAGCTTTTTCTTCTTTGTTCTTCCTTTCACCTCCCTGGCAGCCTTTCTCTCTGCCGGTGAGGCGGACCTGGAATTTACCATAGGCAAAGGAGATTCATCACGCACCATCCTATGGCGTGGTGGTCGTTCCCGTAACTCCTGGGCTTTGAGTTGCCCCATGTACATGTCTTGGCCAAACTCATCCTCGTAGTATTCCAAAGGAGGTGCCGGCACTACAAGAGCACGATGTTGATGCAGTTGCTGTATCTGCATCTGGTGTCGGTGTTGTATTTCATGCAAGCTTAGACGTGGACGAGGGAGGGAAGCTGCGACTGGGGCTGCGACTGGGGCTGCGACTGCAACTGGGACTGCGACTGCGACTGGGGCCAGGACTGGGGCAGCACGGCTACTCCTCGATGACGACTCAGAATCCTCGGCTTCCGCTTCTTCTCTCTTCCTCTTGTTCCGCTCGTCAGACTCCCGTAGTTGCCGTCCTATATCAATGGACCCGTCGCTGCCATCTTCACTCATCATGACAACGAGTGGAGAGTGCGGTGCAATTCGATTCGATTACGGTGATAGGAAGAACTCAAAAAAAGGAAAATTGTGGTGAAAGAGGAGCCACAAAGGGATGCACATGTGATTGCCTGTGGATCCACATGATGAGATGCACGAGAATCAACATGATGCCCCCAACGAGATTCTTTCAAAGAACAATCATGTGCTATTATCACGAGATTTCCTGACGCACGGTGATTGCGTTTTGGCAGAATCTTGCTGGGATAGTTTCACCCTAACCCTGCTGATGAGAGTTCGGGAGAGTTCGCGAATGACGTATCTGCGAATGGTTAAGAATGAAAACACATACGCGAAAATAAATGTGTTTCCTGTGGGAACGTACGAACCACATGAATGTGGTTAGGACCAGCCCTCAAGGCGGTGATACAGTCTAAGGAGTTACAGTAAAGGTATGTGCAGTACGCTGTACTTGGTCCAGGCTGGTACTAGTAGTATTAGTTAATACGAAGATTCAGGGGAAGTTGATGATTTCAACTGTATAGTCTAATCGAAGGTCCACGTCTTTACAAGAAAATGTGGTGCATGATACTAGCTAGCTCTCAAGCTGTTTTAAAAACTTCCTTGCATGACTCTCAGCAGCTCGGGGGTGGCAGTGAAACTCACACAAAATACTAGCTTTCCCGGAGCCACGTCTCGTACTTCTCTCGCTACCACTTGGCATCCGTACTCATCATTCAGTTCCTGCTGTCGGTGATGGCATCCCCCATCATCGTCGTCGTCATTGTCGTCGTCCTCCAAGCCCATGGGTGGCAACAGTTCCGACGCAATAATGTCAATCGCAACATCTTGCGCAGATCGACCCGTCTTGGCATCGGCTCGTGCAAACGTATACACATGTAGACGAGGACTGTGTTCGCTCAACGGTGGCGACCACCACCGTAGCGCTCCCAGGAACGTGGGTGCCTTGAGAGGGAAATTCATCAGCACGTGATCCACCAAGTGCGTAGTTTTACTACTTTTCGACGCTGTTGCTTCTTCTTCGTCATCCTCCAACTCCTCGCAAGAAGAAGACGATAATCCCAAATCCATCAAGAATTCGTAAGCATCTTGATGGGTGGACTGGACCAAATGGTGCCGCAACCGATTGGTGGCAAAATTCCGTTTCAAATAATGAATGGCCTGTGGATTCCAATCATTGGCGAAAATGGTACAATTCTTGTCGCGTGCGGCCAACAAACAAATGGCACCGACACCGGAAAAAGCGTCGGCAATGACTTGCCCCTCCCTAATTTCTTGCTCCAACACCACTTGTCGTTCTTGTGCCAACCGCGACGACCAATAGACTTTGGCGAGATCCAATTCCATTTGAATCCCGTGTTCCATGACACGACAGATGGTATCATTGCGTCCGGCCAAGAGTTGATAGTCGTACGTGCGAAAGGGACCATTGACTTGTCCGACTTTATGAATGACCGTTTCAATGGTGGAGGATTTCTCCAAGAGGACTTGTCCAATCAATTTTGCGAAAGGTATATGATGCTCTCGCAAATTCAAGTGGGCGACGTGTCCGACCGTTTCAAAGGCGGTCGGGGGTGGATGGACGTGAGGAGGCAAAACCTTGTGGAGAATGTACGTCATGGGGAGTTGATGGTAGCGAATGCGAATTGTCACGTCGGGTCCCTGGAGTTGGACATGGTGCTGTTGCAGTAAATTGATCAGGTCGGTGGGTAGCTGTTTTTCTTGTTGTTGTTGAGGGTCCAATAAAATGTACTTGTGTTTATCTCCATCTTGGACAATTTTGGGCCGTGGATGACATTGTTGAAGGAGTTCGTGTCGAGTCGCCAAGAATGGTTGTGTCAATTCCGAGGATAGCAGTGTTTGCAGAACAGAAGCGTGTTCCAGAGGGACGGCCCACGTTGGAAATGTCAAGGTGGGGTTCAAGTCGGGATGTTCTCTCCAATTGTCCGCGGTAACCTCTTCGTCGTCGTTATAGTGTTGTATAGAAGACAAGACTTCCGATGGACCGGAACTTTCTATAGTGCGACTTGGAGAATATTCCCTTTTTTGGGATTTTGATTGAAAGGTTGTTGTTTGGTTGTACTCTCGTTGGTCTTGGGGCAGAGAAATGGAGGCGCGAACAAAGGTGGTGTGTCGAGTATGCCATGCTAATGATCTCCTGGACAGGGTGGTATACCCTCGGCTGGATGGACCGCATCGTCTTGTGAAAATTGTAAACCCCCGAGCAACGTAATTGGGTCTCATGCTTGTAGTGGTTATCATGAGCAAGGATATCATCGTCTTGATGTTGCATGGAAATAATATCCTTGGCGTCAGTGGTGTTCGAACTGCTTTTTTTCTTGGATTCATGGCAATTGAAAAATCTTGATTTATTGCGCTGGTTATTTAGTTGCCTTCAGATAGCTGCCTACCGATGCATCCATCCCACTGCTTTTGCTGCTGATGGTGAGCCTCTAGCAGCTATAGCTATTAACTGTTATGCGCTGCGAAAGCTGTTCTTGGTTGTTGATGGCTCGACTTTTGGTTGGTTTGACACCTTGCCGTGGATGTTGGGTGGTGGGAGTACCAGATTTGCTCGGACGACTGCAAGACGCACAATGACGGTCTTCGTTTCATGAGGTTCTGATGTCGCTCGCGGAATGGGAGCGAACGAAAAGAAAAGATTTGTTGAACTGGCAAGCTGGCTGTTTTCATAATAATTTGCTTGGACCTCAGATAAAAGCATAATAATATGGAGCATGTCCCGGGTGGAGTTTTGACAACGGTCTAGTTTTTCTTCCAGAATGGTGGAACACTCATTCTCACTACCTTTATGGTGAATCTAAGCGAATTTCTGCTACCGTTCATTTCCATTGCTTCGAAGCGGAATGGAAACCAGACGCCTCTTCCACGATGTCCTCTTTCCTTGCTTGCTACCGGTATGCTTGTTCCAGCCAAATGGGAGTGTTTCGTGTAGCATTTTATGGCAAACCATCATCCACTCATTTGATAATAAATTTTTGGCAACCTATCGATAGTCTACCGGTAGTTTGCTTCTCCAGCGCAAGGTACAGTGTGCAGCTTGGTGTTGATTTTGCCCCATCATTACTGATTATTGTCAAAGGAAAGAGCAAAATCCTTTGAATCTATCTGTCCGCCCCATTTCCTTGTTGGCTTTCACTCAAGTACTACATGTACCGGTACTGTACTTGGTACACGTAGAAACTATCTGGAAGTTTCACACATGCAGTGAAGCCTTGTTTTTTGTATAATAGCGACAATGGTTTCTTATAACTAAGACGAGTGGCAGATATTCTGGTTGAAGTATTAGCAAGTCTTAAATGACTAATGCATACAGAGTACTGACAAGCTTTTTACCATGACTTCATGTCTGAACACGGCTGTGCAGTATCCTAGTTAAAAGGTTGGCGTTTGAAGAGCGTCTGATGCGAACGAAAAGAAAAGCAGGTTGAACTGGCAAGCTGGTGTTCTCGTAGAAAAATTCGCTTTGCACTCAGATATAAGAAAGATAAGGAGCACCTCCGGGGGCCGGGTTCAACCAACGGCAATCCACAATGGGACTCCAACGTACGATACCTTTTTAAGAACGTTAAGAGAATTGCTGTTACCGGTCGTATCCATTGCTTCGAAGCAGTACGGTACACATGCGTCTCTTCCAGGCTGTCCTCTTTCCTTGCTATCTACCGGTATGCTTGTTGAAGCCAAATGGGAGTACCTGGTGTAGGCATTTTACTGGAGGGCAAGCCATCCACTCATTTATTTGATATTTGTTTTGGCAATCTTGATAGTTTGTTACCCCCTGTCGTACTCCAGTACATTACAGCTTGATGTGCCAAAGTGCTATTGCTGCTGTCTGCCCCCTTTCCTCATTTTTTACTGGGTCTACACGTACTGTGCTCAGCCGCACCCCAAACATTGTTTGTTTCTCATAACTAAGGCAAGTAGAAGACTTTTAGGTTGAAGTGTCGGCAAGAAAATTAATGACTACTCTAGCTAGTATTGACAAGCTGTTGACCATGACTTCATGTCTGAAGAAAGCTGTGCAGTCTGTGAGATGTCTGTACCGGTACTAATAAAGCGCCACTGCGGTCACCAGGCCTATTTCAACAGTCATTCTTTGAACCAACCGAAAATCAGAATTAGAAGAAAAGAAGAAGCGTGACTGTTTCTCTGGGGACGACACCGTCTGTTCTTCTATTTTAAAGCATCTAGAACCGGTTTAGTACTCTATTTCCCTGGTTACTTTTTGCATTAGAGGATTTATTGCTTTTGGGTCCGTGGCTTAAGTCTGTACCGAAGCAAGCAGACATGGATGACATTGGATGTCCTCTTTTAGATTCTAAAGTTCTCTAAGTCGTAACTACTCTGACTTCTAAGTAAGTTTTACTGTCACTTTCTGTCGATTGGACACTTTGGAGTTTGGAGGCACCAATGATCTCCTGACCAGCGGACCGGTGTCAAGGCGCGACGACAGAATTTGCGCTGAGCATGAATGAACGTCTTTACCGGTATGGACTGCTGAATGGTAAAGAGCAAGGAGCAAGATCAACCCATGCAGGAAGCCAGGAGCTCACATTATTATTCTCTTTTGCTTGCCAAAGCGCTTTCTTTGCCCTGCTAGCCACCAGTGGTCTGAAGCGCACTCTTGGTCATTGAGCTTTACTCGGCAACCATAACACTCCTCTTCTCTCTACTAGCCAGCCAGAGTAACCATTCATCTCTCTCCAACCTCTCCCTCCGCTGTTTCCAATCAAGCCAAGGCCATCATGACTTCTTCTTCTGCTCCCGCCCAACTCCCCAGTCGCATCCGCCGCCGTCGTCGTGCCGATGGGAGTGTGATCCGCGAGGGTCGTCTGTTGTCGATCATGGGTGCGGAATGGGACGGCTACGTCTATCTGAGCGATGTGTACATTTCGGCTGCTCAGTTTCTCGCCGTCAAGCATTTCAACGAACGCAGCGGTGCCGTCATGCCTGAATTGCCCGCGTTGTTGGAAGGATGCGACTTTCAAATGACCTTTGAACAACGCGAAACGAGTTATTCGCCCGTCGATGCCGTGCAAGCCTTGTTGGATGCGACGGAGGATCCGGCGGATCCTGTCATTGATCATCAGTGGAACAGTCACAACAACCATCACAACAGTCCTCTGGAAGGGAGCGATAGTAGTAGTACCACCTTTACCATTATTCATGAAGGAGAGATTGTGGGGAGTCACATCAATCATACTCACGCAATGGATGGTCGTCGTCGTCGTCGCCAACTAGAGCAAGACAGTCCAGACAACAGAAGTCCAGACGATGATGAGGAACTCCCATTGGCATCTCCCGACGAATGGCAACACCCATTTGCCGTCGTGGGAGCCTCGTACTCGTACGTGACCATTCCCCTCAACATTGTGGGAGCATCGACCATGGAATTGCCCATGCTCTCCGGAAGCGCCACCAGCAGTGCTCTCGACGGCGCTCCCCTCTTTGGACGCACCATACCGACCAATCGAGGAGATTCTCACGCCGCCATGCTGTACTATCGACATCGCAACATTACCCATGTCGCCTGTCTCTACAGTACCGATGCCTGGGGAACCGCCTATCATGCCGATTTGCAACGGGAAGCACGGCATTTCAACATTACCTTGCAGTCGGTGGGGTATTTGGAAACGGAAGACAACATTCAAAATGCGCTAGAACAGATACAGGCAACCAAACTCAAACACGTCTTTGCCGTTCTCTTGGATTGGAAAACCGTCTTGGGACCGGCGTATGATTTGGGCATTGTGGGGCATCCCGACTACAGTTGGATTACCGCCGAACAAACGGAATGGACCGCAGACGATTTTGTACTCAATCGGACCACCACCACACTGGAAGAAGGCTTTCTGCAGGACGATTTCTACGACAGTCAAGACGAAATAGAAGACAATGATGAAATGCCCGTGGAACTCAAATGGGCGCATGCACTCCACGGGATGGGACAAATCACACTGCACGTCGAAGATCATCCGCGGTTTTCAGACGCCATGGCCGAGTTTGCCAATGACAATTCGACATTGCGGGACGAATACAGCGACGCCTTTTACGAAACGGAACTGTGGCAAGATCTCTTGTGGACCACCCCCGATTACAATGTCTGGCAAGCGATGAATTACGATGCCGCCATTGCCTTTGGTATTGCGGCCTGTCAGACACCCGGACTCTTTACCGGTCCCGAACTCTATCAGACGCTGTTAAATAGTGGTCTGGAATTTGAAGGTGTCACCGGCAGTGTCTCGTTTGATCCTACCACGGGAACCCGCAGTGCCGATAGTGTCACGTACCGCATTGACAATTTGGTGTTGGATCTGGACGAATCGGATAGCGAGTACATTCGATTTGATTCCCGATTGGCCGTATTGTTGGCCCATGGCCAAGTTCAGGAAATGCATGACTTTCGTTACTACGGCAATACCACCGCCATGCCGTCCGCGTTGCCGACGGTACACGACCACAATTACAACCTCATTCCCGTTGGAGCACAAGCCTTTGGATGGTTTCTATCTGCGGCTCTCATGACAATGAGTCTCGGATGGATCGTATGGGTACAACAACATCAAACCGCCGTCATTGTACAGGCCAGTCAGCCCGTGTTCCTCTATCAAGTCTGTGTGGGGACGTTGCTCATGGCGGCCGCTATCATCCCCATGGGCTTTCAGGGGACGGAACCCACAATGGGGTTGAATACGGCGTGCATGTTCATTCCATGGTTGGTCTTTGTGGGATTTGTTGTGTCACTGTCGGCACTCTTCAGCAAGGCGTGGCGACTGAACCAGATTGTCAAATCGGGGGTACAAATGCGACGAGTACAGGTTCAGGTGGTCGATGTCATTTGGCCCTTTGTCTTGCTCATGACCATCAATGTCACGCTACTCACGGCCTGGACCATTGTAGCGCCATTGGAATATATCCGCGAAAATGATCCTCACAATGTCGACATGTTCGGACGACACGTGGAATCTTTTGGAGCCTGCAAAGTCAATCCGGACAATTCCGTGAGTCCGCTGTGGTTTCAAATACCCATCTTCTTGGTGAACGTTGCGACCTTGGGCATTGCCACGTATCAAAGTTACAAGTCACGGCATTTACCCACAGAGTTTTCCGAATCGAGCTACTTGGCCATTAGCATGGCCAGTTTGCTGGAGTCATTGTTACTGGGTGGACCCATCCTGTTTGTAACCTTGGACAATCCAACAGCCTTCTTTGTGGTGGGATCCGGTCTCTTGGCTGTTTGTTGCCTCTGCATCTTGCTGCCAGTGTTCATCCCCAAGTTCCAGAAACGGAATGAAGCCAGTCTCGCCACCACCCTAAGGGACTCTATCGTCAGTGCTTCCATGAGAAAGATGTCGTCTGCGCGCGGTGGCCTCGACAGCAGCCTTCGAAGCAGTCACGGCTTTAACGCAACCAGTTCCAGCAACTTTAGTCGGGAATTTCAACAACATCCACATCAATACTCTCCGCCACCGAGTCACGGCACCCGATCTGCTCCTGTGAGTGCGGACAGTTGGAACGTTACAACCTCTCAGTTCAGTGACGACGCACAGAGCCACGATAGCGACATTGACATTTCGGATACTCCCAAGAAGAGGGAGCCGTGGGGACGGATGAGCATTAAGCGTACCGCGAGTGACAAGCCCGTGACCGCCACCAGCAACGGGAGTTCGGAGAAGAATCGCACATCATCAAACCAGAGCAATCGTGGAAGTCGTGCACCCTCGACTCTGGTGAGTCGAAGTCAGTGCAGCAGCATGCCGGAGATCATGGAGGAGGATGAAATACGCGACGACAATGTGTAAGCTAGAAAGTGGCGGTCATCACTCACGAAGAGCTCGGAGGGAGTAAGCGCCAACCTTTCCGCAGTACCCGTAACGGTAATGCGGTGTGTAGGAGGCAGATTTTAGCTAATGGCCATAATATATAATATCATAGGTTTGCCATCAATAGCGCCATTCACGATCCTGCGGAGGCTCGGGTGTCCATACGACAGCACCATCAAGCAGCTCATCCGAAATGGGTTGGGTGAGTGTTCAGCCATTCTTTGACTGCCTCCAGATCCTTTAGTGCTCCGACCTTCTTGCAAACCTCCTGGTGGTCATGCCAGTCACTTTTTTGGCAAGCTTTGTCACAGTATCGGGCAAGTCCACAGGCGGCACATCTTTTTAGGTTTGGACCGGCACCGCCAACGCGATCATCAATAGCCTTAACGCATTTGTTGTAAGTGCAGACAACAACATCTGGTCGGCTGCGTCTCGTTCGGCATCTTTCAAACATGGCTTCCATGTTTTGAACATCCTGGTCCTCCTCTCCCCAAAACTTCCTGCAGAACTCATAGCATTCATTCCAATACCTTCTTCCAGCTAGAGCAAAAACGGTCTGACCCTGTTGACGTTGTAGATGCGGCTTACAGCCATTTCCCAATGCAAAGATCGACATGTAGTAGAGCCATGGAATTTCTGCGACTGCCAGCCTACGCCATCTGGCCTCCGCCTCTCCCCATTGCATCACGATGAAACCGTTGACCATTGGATCCTTCCGGTAGCGCAGCTCCATGAGAGCAGCAGCCGTCCAGTGTGCCCCGCCAAGGATTTTCAGCACGCGAGCTTGCAGATCATGAGTTTTCTCCACCGGTGAACCCCCCAACAGCAAGATACTCTGCACTTGCTTCTCTAGGTTTTCCTCCTCGTCAAGCGGCAAATCTAATTTCCTATGCGCTGTATTGCAAGCAATGCAAGAGGCGACCACTTCTTCGCTGGAGTTCTCTTCGAGTGAGAGCCCCCAAACGGCGGTGCAACGATTGCAGGCTGGACAGAGCATTGTTCGACTCAGGTCGACTGCTCGTACGCATCTACCGCAGTTACAGAGAAATGAGTAGGCACGCTGCAGCTTTCGACGACGCAAGCGTGTTGAAGCAAGCAAGTCTTGACCTTCAAGATATGAAATCGTAACCAAGTCGCCAGTAGCGATTTGTTGGACAGCACGTACCACCCCTGCGTGGAATATAGCATTTGGGCAACAGCTGTGATTGATCCTAGCATGCACCTCGAATACGGCTGACTTCGTGCCTTGGTATTGAGTTGCATTAAACTTCCAAATGAAAAACAGCCTTGCTAGGTTGGTGGCCTCTTCGTTCGTACAGGATAGCTTCTTTGCTTGATTGGCCACATCTTCATACTCGCACGGAATCTCAAACTGAGTAAGATGGGTCCCAGTTCTCTTCAGCTCTTCTATTGTCGGACAGAACAAATCCAGCACAATCGCCTGTTTTTCTGGTGCAACCTCAGCAAAGGCAGTCTTTAGCGTCTCCAACACTCCAGGTAGTCCCGATGGGGTTGCTCGAGGAATTGCAAGCAACGGCGTTTCCGCCAGTATTTCATCGCCAAAGGCGTATGCTTTTGTGGCAAACAATGCTCTCCCTGTCCCTTCCTTTCGAATTTCGGTCATGTTGGTGGCAGGGTAAGGTCTTTCGTTGTCTTTCTCGTGTGTTGCTCTAGCTAGCAAGCACCAGCTATAGCTTGAAGCTGCGATTGCATGAAAACCTGAAAATTGCTGCCTTGGCTGCGGCATTGTGCCACGCTACGCGCTTCCACGCTCAGTTCCGTGGAATATCCTTCGCGGTACCGGCACGGTACAGTCTGACCACGGTCCGTTTTAGACGTTTCCACCAGCCATTTTCCTTTTCTCAAGCCGCCTCATTTTTTCACCAAAGCTCATCACATTGTCTTGTCATTGTCAATGTCATTGTCATTGTCACGAAAGCCAAAGCAGATAGATAGATGAAGACCATGCGAGTTCCTCCTTTGGCAGTGGCGTCCAAGATGAACTCGAATGAGATTGCCAACAATGCTTCCTCCAACAACAGTACCACTATTCCTGGATATATAAATCCCAAGCTGCTTCATCTGGTTCAAAAAGCACTTCAGGCTCTGCCAAATAATACCAATGCCGATAATAATAAATCCAGCAAGTACCTGAGCTCTACGGAAACATTGGAGGTGGTGGTGGATGCACTCCGACTTCAAAATGCAGAGTATCAACGGAAAAACAAGGAGAAAGTGACCAAGCAAGTGCAGACGGTTCTTCAGTTCCTGGCATCCCAGCAAAAACAGCAAGAAGAAGAAGTGGTGTCGGCGGACGAAGCACAAGCTCGCCAACACGATGCCCAGAGAGCTGCAACGAGTGCGATACCTACCAAGTCCTTGAATTCCTCACTGCAAAAAGGATACCGGCAACAAGTCTCTGCAGGTACCGATGGAAGCGAAAAAGAAGACACGACAACCATGACATCACCGAGTCGAAAACGAAAATTATCGGATCGACGAAAATCCAGCACCAGTCAAAAGTCGGGATCCACCAAACGTCGAAATTCGGTTGGTACATCCAATGACGATTTTATGGACGACCAGGACGAATCTCCTCTCTGGAGACCCCTTGCTCGTCCCACGGAACGCTATCGCAGTTTGGGTGGCATGAGCCGCACCATTCAACAAATCAAAGAATTGGTCGAATATCCCCTGGTGCGTCCCGAAGTCTACCGTCATTTAGGTGTCACACCACCGCGGGGAATCCTGTTGCGCGGACCACCGGGAACGGGAAAGACTCATTTGGCCAATGCCATTGCCGGTGAACTGGGTGCTATCGGTGCTAGTTATTTTCGCGTCAGTGCCCCCGAATTGGTGGCGGGCATGTCGGGAGAATCGGAACGACGCATTCGAGATTTGTTCCAGGCAGCTGCCGCAGCGGCACCCAGTATTGTCTTTTTGGACGAATTGGATGCCATTGCTCCCAAACGCAACAATGATTCCGGACGAGGGATGGAAAAGCGCATGGTGGCACAGTTGCTGACCAGTATGGATACATCGCTCACCGATGCCTCGGTGATTGTCTTGGGCGCCACCAATCGACCGGATGCACTCGATAGTGCGCTTCGACGGGCCGGACGATTCGATCAAGAAATTGAATTGGGTGTCCCCAACGAAGCGGCGCGATGTGCCATTCTCAAAACCATGACGAGTGGAATGAGATTGTCGGGAGATTTTGATTTTACTCTACTCGCCAAGAAAACACCGGGTTTTGTCGGAGCCGATATTCGGAGTTTGACCAAAGAAGCAGCCGTAGTGGCCGTCAATCGAATCTTTTCCAACGTCCTTGTCGTGAATGACAGTAACAACAACAATAGTTCCTCTGAAAGTAAAAAGGGAACAACAGACGACAACAACAGTACGGAAGATGAGATTCGGAAGCTACCGCCTCTGACTCCGGAGCAATTGGATCCCTTGTACGTGACAATGGACGACTTTTTAGAAGCCGTTCCACGAGTACAACCGTCTGGAAAGAGAGAAGGATTTGCTGTCGTGCCCGATATCACCTGGGACGATATTGGAGCCATGGACGAAATTCGACAAGAAATCACAATGAGCGTCCTCGAACCCATTCGGAATCCCGAAAAATTCAAAATGCTCGGCCTCTCCTTGCCAGCTGGAGTTCTCTTGTACGGACCCCCGGGTTGTGGAAAAACGCTGCTGGCCAAGGCTGTTGCCAACGAAAGTGGAGCCAACTTTATCAGCGTCAAGGGACCCGAATTGCTGGACAAGTATGTGGGTGAAAGTGAACGAGCCGTGAGACTCGTCTTTGAACGTGCCAGAAGTTCTAGTCCATGCATTGTCTTTTTTGATGAGTTGGTAAGTAAATGGAAGAGAAAGAAAGCAAAAAGAAGCGCTATGCAAGTTGTCATTCCTAGGCTAACGTTGCGATGATGATTGCCATTGCAGGATTCGCTATGTCCCAAGCGGGGAAGTTCCGGAGAAGGAGGTAGTGGTGTTAGTGAACGTGTCGTCAATCAGCTGCTTACGGAAATGGATGGTCTAGAAAGCAGGCGCAGTGTTTTTGTGATTGCTGCCACAAACAGACCAGAACTGATTGGTGAGTTGCAGTATCCTAGGTCATCACGCAGGTGTTGCTTTGGATTACTGTGGAATTGCTCATCCTCCTTGCTCGCTTGCGGTCTTTTGCTTGTGTAGACCCTGCGATGATGAGGCCGTAAGTTCCATCAATGCAGCATGTCTTCCTCTGGTTTGCCTCTTCTGAATCTAACTGTTGGTCTTCCGTCACGTCTCGTTGCTTTGTAGTGGACGACTCGACAAACTGCTCTACGTTCCCTTGCCATCCGTTGATGACAGGGTTTCTATATTGACGGCTCTCTCCGCAAAAGTCAAATTTGGTCCAGATGTTGTGCTGGATACCATTGGACGAAGCGAAAAGGCAAATGGCTACAGTGGAGCTGACTGTGCGGCCCTGCTGCGCGAGGCTGGTTTGGCCGTGCTGAAAGAAGATTTGGATAGGAAGGAAAAGCGAGAGGGCGTAGATCTTTGCATCGAGGCGCGGCACTTCGATTACGCCTTTGACCATGTCATGCCTTCGGTATCTAAGAAAGATCAAGCCCGTTACGACCGAATACGACATCGCATGGCCCGAGCACGAACTCGAGGAACGGCCTCTGATCTTAGCGAAGGAACGGAGCAAACTGGACCGACCATCAGCACCTAGCCTTAGCCTACATTACCCTCCTCCACCGGCCCTGGTAGCCACCATCAAGCATCCGATCCCTAGGCTTCAAGTTCGTGGAGGGAATGGGCTGCTGAACACGGTGTACCAGCTTTTGGATTCCGTGTATCGAATCTGCCGGTCCGGTGCACCTCTCTTGCTGCCAGTGGGCGCTTCGTTAGCAGACAGCCGCTGGCCCCGAGTACTGGTATGGTACCGGTACCCCCTTTTTGGTTTGGACATGGTGGAGGTGCACTTTGTCTTACACTTTGTAGTTAATAGTATTACGATGTACCAGGTCCTTGTTTCAGATTTTTGCCGCCAGCGCGCAGACCTGAAGCATCTCCATATCTAGCCTTCTTGAATTGTTTTCATTCTCACAAACTCGATACACGCACCACTGTGGGTTGAGACGGCAGGAAGAAATCCTCCAAAATGTCCCTTGAGATGATCATGTAGGTTGCTGGCAATTTCATAGGAACACTTGTCTCCTTCACACTCAAAAGAAATGATCAATGTGCCATTTCCCTTCTCACTGGGAGAAAGATTGAGTGTCAGGTTGACTTCTTCGTCTGTACAAATTGATCGAGCACCTTCTAGTGTGTATTTCCCCTCGCTGCAACTACTACCACAGTCATCAAATCCCCAGCCCCCAGCTTGTCCGCCTAGCAGACAATCATCTTCAACAAAAGTTTCAGTGCATACAATTCCAAACGCAGCACTAGCATCCGTTCCTACACCGTCATCCGATAATAGCTTCGCAGTCCATTTATGGATTCCTTCCTTGATGGGAGCAATATTGAGGTAATCGGTGGTGACATCAGACTTACAAGAACCAGTCTCTGTTGTAAGAGTTTTTTTCCAGAAACGGGCACCTCGTGATCCTTGAAAAGACAATGCATGGGCCTGTTGAGCAGCAAGGGCTTGCTTCTTGTAAGCTTCATTTACTTCATCAGGCATGAACAGTCCTGATGAGGCAACTGAAGTGGATCGTGATCCTTGAAAAGACAATGCGTGGGCCTGCTGAGCAGCAAGGGCTTGCTTCTTGTAAGCTTCATTTATTTCATCAGGCATGAACAGTCCAGATGAGGCAACTGAAGTGGATAGATCAACTGGGCTTATTTTTTCAAGCTGAAGGTTGCTTCCCAACTTTTTAGCAAGCGCTGCTCGATGGTTTGGGTTGATTTGAACCCATTGTGTCAGAAAGATGAAAAGATCATATTCTTTCAGTGCCGATTGATCATCCTTGAGAATCTCTTCCACCAAAGTTGCATCCACACATGCAATTGCCTTTGTATCTGCTAGTGTTTTGCTGTCGGATCGAACCAATGACCAGGCCAGCTCAAGCAATGCTGATGGAACAGAGGGTCCTTCTTTGCGGCAAGTGGCCAAGACCATCAATGACAAGGATGGGTAGAATCCTGATATGCTCTTCTCAATCTTCTTGATAAGACTAGGTAGATTGTAGTATGCAGCAGCCACAGATAGCCCCACCAATTTTTCAGCTTGCTCCTTCTTAGCATTCCACTCATCTGACGCATTCCCATTTGAGGCTTTTCGTTTCTTTCCATTGAGACTAGAACAATCATC
>CAICTM010001269.1:0-32620 GCA_903772945.1 Seminavis robusta | reverse complement strand
CTCATAACTTTCATTCTCTCAAACTCAAAACACTCGAAAGATCTTTACACTAGCTTTTAGCGTAGTGCACCAGTGCTGGTTGTGCTCTTGACAGATCTCCCACCTGGACTCGCGAATGATGATGTTGCTCTTGGAGTGGAAGTTGGACTAGATGGTGGCAGACCATGTGACCTCCTTGATGATCTTCTGTTGCTGGCCATTGTGTGGGGGGTTGGCCAAAGGCAACAGCCTCAGCTCTCGTGAGCTAAATGCCCGTGCTGTTGACGCTGTAGAAGCCACGCATCATTTCTACTGCCCGAGGGTCATTCCAGCCTTAGACGTCGTATTGGTCTTTTCTTTCCGCAACACGGGGCTACTGGAAGGGAATCATTTCGAATCTTCTAAAGATATCTTAGTAAGTGGTAAGGCAGTACGTTCGGGCAAGTGTATCGACAACAGAATCAAATCCACTCGACTCGACTTTGACGAGGCAGATTATCTACAGAAGTGAATCCAACATGCCAAAGAAAAAGAAAAAGAACAAAGGATGGGAGAACAGTAATGCCAAGGCCGAGCTCTATGCTGCTATTCTGGCAAATACCATCCCACTTGATCCACCTGATGAGGAGACCGAAGATGATATTCAGTACTATTTTGACTCTCTACCTGAAGTTACACTTGAAGGCGATTGGGCCAAGTTTCCACGGCGCCTTTCTGACTTGCGAGCTCAAATGAAGAGGGATCTGTCTCGAGCAAACGAAGATCAAGATGCCTTTGATCGCTTTGTGGCCAACCACCCGAAGAATCTAGTTGCGGCAAAGGGAAACTATTCAGAGTGGGAAGGTGATGCTGCACAGAAACTACTCAAAGAGGATATGGCAGCAGGATTGCATGATGAGTACAAGCCAAAGGACTTGTGGGAAAGTCGGGATGAGTATCAGCTCTTTCCCTTGAAAGTGTTTCGAGATCACATCTACCAAGAGCTTCGAACAGCACGATACTTGAATCAACTACAACAAACAGAAAAATGGGGCCACAAATGGAAACAGCTCTACAAAGAGATGCAGGGACACGATGAATATAGCTCTGACTAGTAACTAATAGTAGAATTTTACTGGTACTATCGCAACTTCCTCTCGATCTTGTGTTCATGCTACCGTATCGCAGCTTCCGCTCGTTCTCGTGTTGCTTGTTGTTGTTGTTGTTGGCTGGTGTTGCTGTCGTCGTTGTCGTCGCATCGCGCGACTGGTCGCTGCCGTCACAAACAATCCCTTAAACAATCCATTAAACAATCCCTTAAACAATCCCTTAGCACGAATGAACAATCCCTTAAATAAACAATCCCTTAACACTATCCCTTAAAGCTTCAACAATCCCTTCAACAATCCCTTAAATCTTCAACAATCCCTTTTAAATCCGGATCCATGTTTCGAGTCAGTCGTGGCAATAATTAATCCTGAGCAAAAACCGTCGGACGGTCCTGCAGCGATAGCCAGGTTGACCATACTAGTCTAGTATGTATCGCATAGGTAACCCACTGACTACAGCGTACTAGCTAGGCATACTCAGAGAAAAGCAATGAACCAAACTACCGGTACCATGGTACTGCGCTAGTGATAGTATCTGATACCGGTAGCTACCGGGTACCAGTACTCTACTACTGTACCTATTGCTCCCACGGTAGCTATAATATCTAGGACGCTACTAGAAATTACACCATGTAAATGGTTGAAAAATTGATCAAGTTTGAAAATTATGCTTGCGTGATGTGATTGTATTTTACAGTTGCCAAACATGGTTGCCCCAGGTACATGTAGCTACCATGTAGGAGTCTTGGCTAGAGAGTGCGTTGAGGCTGTTCCTGGGTCTGGTTTCAAAATCAAAAATTGTGCATACATCAGGGCTGACTGATCCTTCCATGGGAATACCGTAGCAATGAAGTGGTGTCATAGGGTACCTCATAAGGCAGTCAGCCCGCACGGAAGCTGTGTGACATGTACAAGTCCAGACATTACTGACTTGCTTCATCCCAAAAAGGCTTTTCTTCCGCAATGTCTGGTTCTGGGTTTCCAGCAAGGAACACAGCACCCAAGAACATGGCTCCTCCAACTACGCCAGGGGCCCCTATGGTTTCATGCAAAAAGGCATAGCTCAACATGGCCGAAATCAATGGTTGCGTTGCATAGACAACCTGCGCTGTCGTTGCGCCAATTGCATTTTGAGCCCGGACCTGGAGAAGAGACGCTCCAGCATTTACCAAAAGACCATTCCCAACAGCAATGGCCACAAAAGCAAGTAGATTGGTGGACATTTCTCCGGACAAGACCACATTATGGATGTAATCCCAGATCTCGTCTCCTCCAAAGGCAAGCAACAGAGATGACGACAAGATGGCCTGAGAAGCAATCTTGTTCGTAATCAGAGTGACAGGAGGGACCTTGTCTCCCCATCGATTCAGACTCAAGTCATATGCCCCGAGGAACAGGGCAGATGCCACACAAAGACCGTCGCCAATCAGAGTTGCATCTCCCGAGCCATCTGATCCCTGGGTAAACAGCAAGACTCCTGTCATGGCCAGTCCTACTGCAGTCCACATTCTTTTTGTGATTGGAACACCCATCAACCCTTGAATGACAGGCACAAACAAGGTTGTCAACTGGACTAGGAATGCCCCATGGGTAGCACTGGTCAATGAGAGCCCGTAAAAGTTTAATGTAGCTCCTATTGCAATGATGTCAATCAATGAGACAGTGAATTAGTCAACTTGAACAAACTTTCCAACACGACCACAAATGAGCCTAGCCCCAGCTTTCAGGTTGGTACCACTCACCAAATGTCTTGAAGAGTCCCATTTCAAAGCCTGCTCTAAGATCATTGCTATCATCTCTAGATTCCAAAGCCAGTTCATCGGACAACTCTGGGGTATCCAACATGCTGGTACTCTCCAAGACTGGTTTGAGTAGAAACAAAGAACACAGTGCGGAAATGGCAGCTCCTGCATTGACCAATAGCACGGGTGGAGGTTTGTCGGTCAGGGAGAACACCGCATGGGCCAGGGGCGAATGGCCCGCAAAGATGAACGTGACAACCATAATCACAGCCAATCCTCGTTGATACTCGGCATCTTGATCCACCATAAAGTTTCCATCGTCAACCAACGTAGTTGTGGACTCTGCTAGTTCTTTGGAATAATCGGAAATGGGTGAAACGGACAACTTGGTCAAGGGAGACTGCTGATTTGGCTGGCGAGAACTATGCAAGCGGATCAACACGTCCTCTTGAAAGTGACGACGCTGAAAATCAATCAAACTAGGAGCCTCGTGGCCCACGGCTTGGGCAGATCGAGTTCTGGAGGGAGATCCATGATGTTTTGGGCTTTGTGAGCTCCACGCTGCCACCGAAACAGTGATCAATGGGAAAAGAACAAACGCCAATGACAGCCTCATCTTTATCATAGGCAACAGACTACTCCAGAGTAGGTACTTGGAATTGGAATCCGATAGCTCGTATCGTTATCAATGAGGCTGCTGCTTCTGGTTTCGTTATCCTGGAGGGAGTATCAAGAAGCTCTCGGACGAAACTTCCTCTCTTTTGAGGGCAAAAAGAATTCTGAGCCAAAATCGTACCGGAAGACTGCGTCATTTTGTGTTCGTCACGCTACCACTATCCTTATTCATGTCACTGACGTTGTAAACCGGACCTGATTGATTCTTACATCATCCAAGCACCCAACAACGCAACAACGCAACCAACAAGCATCCGATCCTCAATCGACTTGATTGTTGTGTTGGAAGTGTCAACCATGGCCGGCCGTGTTACTATCCGCAAAGCGGGAGAGGTGGTTTCCACCGGCGCCCTTCGCGCTGCGGGTAGCCAAACTCCTCTGGCGACGCCTCGTGCCGTCTCCAAAGAGGAAGCTCCCTTTATTGCTCCCGCTCGCGAATCGACCAAGACCACCATGATGCCCTGGAAGGGCTGGGTCCAGCGTTTCATTGGAGATACCTTTGGTGAAGATCGTTTGAAGCAATTCCGTCAGAATGTCTTCTTCATTGAAGACGATGTCTACGATCTCAACACTCCCAATCAGAGTAAGAAGGTTCCCATTTCCAAGACGGATCCATCCATCACGGCCCAGTATCGTTACCCGAGCCCTGGATCGCAGCCAGCCGTTCGTATCCCCGACATGTACGATGATGAGGATCCCTATGACTCGGGATACTTCAAGAGAGATACTCGTCGACGCTACAATTTCTCCGAGTTGAAAAACCCTGAAACGGAAAAACTCAAGCTCGAATACATGGACCAAAACGATCCTACCGTCCAAGAAGCCAAGGAAGAATTGATGAACGCCAAGCCGGCTTCATCTCCTGGTAACCAGGTGCGTGTCCAGTAGTATGATTATTTGATGGATGGGCAGTGCTGTCACAATTCTATTCTCTTTTTCTCACACTTCCTCTGCACGCCTCAATTTTCCCTGCACATTATTACTGTAGGGTCGATTTGCTACTGGCCCCACCAAGTTTGACCCTACCGGATTGCGTGCTACCATGTCTGTCACTTGGGAAGAAACCGAGAAAAGTTTGGATACATTCATGCCTGATCACGTAAGTGGAAATAGGCTTGCGTGTGTGTTTCTGCTATTGTATAATAAATGACATGCCGTCAGACTAACCAACTCACCTATTTCTCTCGTTATCGTTCTGCAGCTCCCAACTCCTACATGGGTGGGCAAGGAAGACGAAGTTGCCAAGTGGTACGAAGATCGTGATTTGCCCGTTCCTTTCGGAGCTCCTTACGAAGGCTTGAAGGTTCCCGTAGAACGTCGTGTTGTCGTCTGGTAGGTCGGAGTGTTCCCTGGCTGGTTCCAATCTCTCTTAGGCACGCTTTCTGGAAAAGCAACAGTGTCGATCGCCGTTGAGGTCAGTGAATGGAGCATAGTCCATAATACTAGTTAATATAAACAAGTGTGTAGCTATTGCTCGGATACCTTTAGAAGTCAATTACTAATACTGGTGGTACCGTAGAAGGCACGGAATACGAAACAACTGCTGCTATGAAACAACTACCGTTCTATAAACGCCCTTTTCGGACATGATTTCGACAAGGATACGGCTATCTTTCTTTGTCGATGGAACCACTGACTGAATGATCTTTATCAGTTTCTCTTGCAGATCGTCTTCTTCATTTTCCTTCGTGTCATTATCATTATTGATGACAGTGGGCAATTTCTCCAGAACACTATCACTGTACTTGCCCATGGCAAAGGCCGAGTATTGCTGAATAATCCCGGATGGTTCCACCACAAAAATGTAGGGCAGTGAGCTGGATACGATCATGACCACCAAGCCAAGAGGTCTGGACCATGATCCTTGATTCCCCTTCCATTCTTGTAGCAATAGTTGCGGTGTCCATTCGGCATCTTCTGGGAATCCCCAAAATCGTTGCATGTATTGTGACACGGCATGGGCCGCTCCCGAAGACCCCAAAAAGACATTGTACCGCGTCCATACACGGTGAGAATAGGCTCTGACTCGTTCCAAAAGCCAATTGGCATCGCCTCTCAAGCCAGAACAAACCATGGCCAATTTGTGCTCTGGATCGTTGTGCAGGAGCTGTAGCATTCTCGAGTAAGCGTCTTCCAAGAGAATACTACTAGGTTTCAATGGTGAATGGTCTTCCAAGAGTGACAGGACAATGGTGCAATTCTGGGAGGAATCTCTGGCGGCAACGACCAACCTGCCGTGCAACGAGGCAGCTTTACGGGCATTTTGAATCTGCTCGGAATTCCCAAACTCATCCAATGCCCGAACGGAAACAACAGAAGGCGTCTCGGTGCTGCTGCTGGCGCATACGAGCGGAAGTTGGCAGATACTGCTACAGAACAACAAGATACTAATCCAAGTCAACCCAACATTGTTTGTCCTCATCATCATCGTGGTTGTCTTTGCCTTTTGCCTTCGAAAATGGGGATTGAGGAGATTGATGGGATCTACCTCCGACATTACAGTTGGGGTTAATTAATGGAAAGATCCAAGAATCGAATCTTTCGGCTGCTTGGCACTTTCAAAGGACCATGACATGACCATGACGGTCTGCTGGATACACTTTAGTCTCTTATCTGTTGCGCTGACATTGGAGTCTCCCTTTCCGGTCTTCTATCTGCTCCTTTGCAACCAGTTGGCGAACCAACAACAGCTACCATCCAGCTCCAAGACAGACAAGACAGTCGCCATGCCCCCTGCCACGTCCAAACAAGACGACGACCATCCGCTGAATCTTTTCTTCCTGGGCAATTCGTACTTTGGCCAGAACGGATTGGCAGGTCTCTGCAAACAAGCTTTCCAGTCATGCGATATCTCGTCGCATGTTAAAAGCCATCATCCAGGGGGTGAAACCTTTTCTGGTCACTTGAACAACTTGAACAATAAGAAGCATGGCATTCACAGAAGTCTCTTGGAAGAGAGGAGCGATAGCATTCCGTGGGATTGGGTGCTGTTGCAACAACAAAGTCAAACACCAGGATTTGTTCATGACTCTCCACAACAGTTCCAACAGACAGTGGAACATGCTCAACAAATTGTCGCCAACCTCCAAGAGCGACATGCCCAAATACAAGTCTTGTTTGTCATGACATGGGGCCGTCGACACAACGACAAACACAATCCTAACCTCTTTCCCGACTTTCTCACCATGCAACGCAAAATCACCGATGGGTATCTGGCCTATGTGGCAGCAACCAGCACGCCCAGCAAACCCACCTTTGTGGCTCCTTGTGGCCTTGTCTTTGAAACAATCCACCAGGATGCCGTGTCCCGGGGGGAAGATCCTACCAAGGAGGGATCCTTGTTTCACTCACTATATATCCGAGACGGGAGTCATCCCAGCTTGGCTGGAAGCTATCTATGTCTCTGTACCATCCTTGGAACGCTGGTAGAGATGGATGTGCAAAAGGATCTCGAGTGGGTACCACCAAATTTGGACCCCGACATTGCGGAACAAATTCGAGAAGCCGTGAGTCGAACCATCCGAGAAACTGCCTCCAACCGCATCATACGATATCCATGGCAAACAGTACCACCGTAGGCAGGAACTAAACCAAATGTTTCATGGGCCTACTAGCTAGCTAGACTATGTCAATAGAAGTGCGATCACGCACCAGCGCGTTTCGGTAGATCTACGAAGTACAGACAATGAGGTACCGGTCTGGTCGAAACGACAGTCGATGACCTGATGTCAGTTGCGGGGTTGTCGAAGACAAACCACCCGCAGTGTTTCCCAGCACCTTTGCCAGTAAACAGCGAAGCATTTGAAACACTGACGCTTTCCACAAACTCTAGATTACGTTTTGGTTGGAAGAGAATCGAGTCGAGTCTAACATCTGATATCTAGCTATTAGTCAGTCTACAGAAAAAGAAGAGGGCCCTGGCTGCTGCTGCATCTAATGAAAGTAAGAGAATTGTCCTTCGAAGGGGATCATTGGGTTTCCGGCGTATGCCTTGGCGATAGGCGCCAGAACGGGAACAGATCCTGGGACGGTGTCTGCGCACAAGAATCCAAAGATACCAATCTGAGCAAGACGTCCATTGTTCAATTCAGAGATCAAGCGGCGTTCCTTGGTCTCAGGGGACATGTTCTTGTTGAAGCCAAAGGGATCGTACAGGTCCAAAACGGGGTGGACGGAATCCCTGAAGGGTTGGAAGGATGGGTACTTTCCTGGTTGACGTCCCTTCATGTAGTGGGGAAGTGATCCGCCTCCACATTCATCCCACAATTCTAATGCCGAGATCACGGCAAAGATTTGCCATTTGGCACCGACAGGAACAGCATCCCACTGAGCTTCGGGTCCGAGAGAGACAGCTGGGTGGGCGGCTCCGGCAAGAGTCTGTGGCCATGGGAGCACAAAGTTGGACTGAACGCAGTATCCAACAAAGGCAAACATAGCAATTCGTCCGTGCTTGATTTCAGAGTGACGAAGGAAACCGATGGTGGCTTCATTTCCAAAGCCCCAGAAGTCCTTATCGGCAAGGTTCAAAGGATCATAGAACTTCAAGGTGGGGTTGGCCTTGGCGGCAATGGCTTCCAAGTCAGCCTTGGTGGCAGACAGAGCACTCTTGCTGGAAGAGTCCGAAGCGGGAGCGAAAGCGGATGCTCCAGCGAAAAGAGAGGCGAGGATCAAGGAAAGCTTCATGGTGAAATCGTATTGGTGACAAATTGTAACCACTTCGGGTTCAACTGGTTGGGAACCTGGGCTTGAAGGCGAAGACAAAAAGATGAAGTCATGGAGTCCTTGGCAAAGCAAGTTCAACTCATCAAGATACGGCACAAACGTTATCCCTATTTTTAAAACTCATACGATTTTAGCAAAGAGTGACTGGATTTTAAAAGCAACTATGAACAGTCACGAGATGTCTCGTTGCTGAAATGACAGGACTCATGATTGAGACAAGTTACAGTGCGAGTGACAGTCGATTCGATTCGATTTGACTCGATTCAATCGATTGAATGATTCGATCACACAAATGTCTCTTTCTCGCCACACGTCAGCTGTGACATGACGTCCGCTGCTGCCAACCAAAACAGAAGAAGCTCCACATGTCGAGTTGTTGAAGTCAGTCTGATGTTCTTCTCTCGCTCCAGCAAAGTGTTGCTCATCACCGTACCTCCCCAAAGTTCTGGGAACAACAGTTGGCGAAACCTCCAAAGAAGAGAGGAAAGGAAACACCTCGTAGTAGTATTGATTTGGCATTGGCATTATCATCCGGTGACCGCACATTCTGAATACAGAAAAAATCAAGAGATAGCAGAGTAACAATTGCAAATACCTCAAGTTGAGATTAACCCGAACTGATGGAAATGATGTTTCGAAATGTGCAACAGTCAACCATGAAAAACGGCGTGTGGGGCCCATTAGAAGGCCAACGAGGATGGTGGATGGCAGCGTTATTGGTGGCGGCCATTGGTGTCTCAAGTCCAAATGTCGAGGCTTTCCAGGTTAGCAGTCCCCACGCTGTCATTCCGAGCTCCCGAAAGGGAACAGTAGCACTTTCAAGTGGAGTGTCATCCAACTACAACAGAAATACGATTGACGATTCCAAGGTTTCAACTGGCCTTGGGGCTCACGAAAGAAGAAGGAGTCCATCCCCTGTGACACCATCGCGAATGTTTCTCAAGGCTGGGCAGTTGCACTCTCAGCCTTTTGCATCATTGTCATCGGACTTTTTTGACACCCCTGGGGTGTCTACCACATCATCAAAAACGACAACAAGCAGTCTTTTGGCTGATCAAATGTTGGATGTCCTGCTACCTCGAAGGGATCGGGGTATCCTGGGCTTTTCCATTCAAGACCACGGAGACAAAATAGTGCCATCTGGCAATTCACCTCCTTCCGTATCAGAGACATCCACTTCTCTACACTCGTCGACGGACCACTCTCAAGAGCGACAACTGTTCCAGTGGTCAGATGCCGATCTACAAGTTTGGAATGTCCCGGAAGCTCTGGACGAAGAATGGCTGGTGCCGTCGAGTGATAACAGCATGCACCACAATCCAATTCTCAATCGATCACCCAACAAAAACAACGTAGAAAAAGAGGATTCCAGCGCCACTGCCCCGGCCTGGTTCCCTTGGATGCCATCCATTACTCAAATTCAGGCCCTCAAGGTTCGGGAACTTAAGCGGATTTGTGCTGATCGAGGACTGAAGCAGGTACGTTCATGTCTTGTACTAAGTCTGAATCTAATTAGTTGAGTCAGAAACCGACGGATGTATCATCTTGACGAACTTGTTTTATCACAATCCATTTGTTCACAATTGCTCTCGATTCGATTCTGGTGTAGATGGGCAACAAAGCGGAGCTCCAACAGCGACTCTGGGATTGGACACGTACGCAACAACATCGCCAAAGGCGTCTGATGATTGGAAGCAACAGCCTTGGCAATTCAGTTGCCGGTAGAAAGCTCCGAATAGAATCCACCACTAGGGATCTTTTGGACAAACAAGACACAACGGACGACGTTTCTAGTCCTTCTAGTCTAGAAGAGTGGGCTAGGACCTACAACATTGAGCCGTTGCTTCAGAGGCGAGAGCAGATTCACAAGGAGAAGCGAGAGGGCAAGCCTGTAAAAAAGAAACCAGGCACAAAGTCACGTAGGCGTTCCTATCCTATCAACCCTTCCAAGGAGTATCTGTCCAAGCTTTTTGACGCCCCGTCGTCTCAGTACTCAAACTTTGAAGTCAAAGAAATGTATGCTGCTGCAAAGACCGCCGACAAGAACGGAGACCGTGTGCTTTGCAAACAGATTCTGCACAAGCTGAAGGAAGCAACGCCACATGATGGACGCATCCACCGTCGTTTGGCTCGAATGGAAATGGAGGAAGGCAATGTGTACCAAGCCAGAGAAATCCTTCAAGATGGATTGCGATCTAACCCCGACAACGCCTACTTGTGGCATGGTCTGGGGCTGCTCGAGGTGAAGGCTGGCAACGACGATGCCTCTAGCAAGTGTTTCATGAAGGCGATCCAGTTGGACCCTGCGTTCCCGAATGCCTACCATGCATGTGCCACCAGGGAACACACGAAAGGACACATTGCCAATGCCATGAAGCTCTTGAAGGCGGGACTTCAGTATTGTCCGACTAATCATCGCCTGCACCATGCACTTGGCGACCTCTACCGAGAAGCCAAATTGCTTGACATGGCCGAGAAAAGCTTTCGACGTGCGTTAGAGCACAGCCCCGAAGTGAGCCGTTCGTTTGCTTACACGTCGTTGTCGCATGTTGCCTACGAACTGGGCGATATTCAGGCTTGTCGGTCTTGGCTTCGAAAGGCCATCAACTTGAACAATGGGCGTAGTGCCAAGGGATGGCTTTCCATGTCCCGCCTTGAGGAAAGCGAAGGCAACATCGATGCGGCACGATCAGTGTGTATCGCAGCGCTGAACATGTACGAGAAGGGCCTGCTAAGCCGAAGCAGGCGACCAGGTTCGGAGAATACCTCGAAGCAGGAGGGGATGTTGCTAGAGTCTGCTCGTTTCCAGGACCCAGTGCAGCTGAAGAACCATCTGTTGGAGTCGGTGCCAAAGTACAGATCAGGCGATCACTTCTTAAAGGTTTACCGCAACTGGGCTCGTTTGGAGGAGAACCATGGGACCACAGAGACGGTCGACGATGTATACAACCGAGCGTCACTTGCGTTTCCATGGGAGTGGAGAGTCTCTCTTGATTGGGCCAAGTATCATGTCGATCAATGGGCCTCCTGCCGGGTCAGCTGGCGATTCGATCGCGCCCGCTTGCTTTTTAATGAAGCCTGCAACAAAGCATCGAATAAGTAAGTCAACGCCTAGTCGAGAATGTCGTACGTTGCCAATCGCACGTGCTGCCACTAATCATGTTGCTTATTTTTATCACTGTGGCGCAGGCATGCAGATCCCTATCGGTTATATGCCGAATTTGAGATGAGCCAGGGCATGTACGAGGAAGCGAGGAAAATCCTTTATCATGGTGCCCTTGTCATATCGGATTCATCTGACGGTGGTATGGGTAACCAAAGGGGAATGGCGGAGCTCTACCATACTTGGGCTGTTTGTGAATGGTACCTCAACAACCTCTCGAGAGCCGAAGTTCTTTTCGATCATGCTCTGAGGCTTACGAAAGCCGGAGAGGAAGGTTCGTCATTGCGCTCGTCCATTCTGTACTCGATCGCCCAACTGGAGTATGAGGTCGGCGAGTACCATCTGGCACAGCACTGTGTATGTCTGTGTTTGAAGGAAAACGCGTTACCCGGAGGGAATGCGAGAGTTTGGGAACTGTGGGCCAAAGTCGCCGAAGAACTGGGAGATGAAGATCTCTCTGAAAAATGCTGGGAACAGGCTAGTCTGGTCGAGACCGCTGTTGACGATTTCGACGCGACGAGTCTTTCCGTGCTACGAGCACTGTCGGACCCAGGGTCGGCCACGATGAAAGAAGCAGACATGCAGAAGCTGATGCGGAAGGATCCCTGGCATTACAGGATTGTTGATGTTGAGAGGAAGCGCAGCAAATTGTTTGGAGTCACGCTCCCTCCCGAAAGAGAAGAGTTGCAGGATTGAGGAAGCTTTGATGGATTTGTTTTTGTGTTGCGGGTAATAGAAAGTTGTTTGGATAGAGACTAGTAGACCTTCTCTAGCTTGCTACCGGTACATGTAGACAGACCAACTTCAGGGTGTGCGACGGTCATTCTGCCGGTAGCCCAAGCCCATAGCTCACAAGTAATTGGTTGCAGCGATGAATAGCTGTGGATCAGCTTTCCTTGAACTTAGGGCATCAAATACAAAGGGTAAAAAGGGTTTAGGATTCAATCCAAGTAATCTTTTTAAAAAATATAACTTAGGGTAATTTCATTTTGGATCTTTTTAAAAATGCAAACTCTCAAAAAAAGAAGGGAAGAAGCACAAATGTCGCATCGTGTCTACTTTTGGACGGCTGGCTTGGTTTTGGTGTCAAATCAACAGGACCACGCACGAGACCAGGAACCAAGGAGCAAGGAGCGGAGCTTTACAGCGCTAGCTCTAGCTAGTAGCCGTAGCCAGCATAAATCCATTAAGCAAGCACACTTCTTCGCGCTTCTTTGGTGAAACATCAGCAAACGTTGATTGCCGTCGAACCGGAAGCACCCATCGCTGCTTTCTTTGTTGTGTTTGTTGTTTGGTTGTGGATAGATTCGATGTGCCTCTGGGCTTGCTAGTGGGGTTCCATTCGTTTTCCGTAGACTGTATCTCGCCATGATGACAGATGCTCACGCCCCGGTGCCAGGCCTGGCTAACAATCCCCTTCCAGCGGCTCCGGCTCCTTTCCATGACTTTGCCATCACTCATGGCCATATGATGACAACGGCTCCAGCTCCGATGGTGGGACACACAGCGATGAATGGGGCCCGTATCAGCGCTCCTGCCGTAGTTCAAGCAACAACACCTCCTCCTCCTGCTCCAGCAGCCGCGCAACCTGCACCAGCAGCCGCCACACCAGCCCCGACAACCGCCCAGCCTTTCAATTCTACGACTTGGATGGCCAGTGGACCAGTTTTTGCGGCTTTGGCTCAGTTTAGTGCTGCACCTGCCGTGGCAAATCCTGCAATGGAACAGCAGCAACAAGCTGTAGCGGCAGCCGCACCGAGGCCAACTTTTGTCAATGCCAAACAGTACCGGCGCATTCTGAAACGGAGAGAAGCACGGGCAAAGTTGGAAGAGTACTATAGACAAAAACGGGCCAGGAAAGCAGATCAGGAAGCCAAAGACCCAAAGCCCTACATGCATGAGTCAAGACATCGGCATGCCATGAAGCGTCCTCGGGGTCCAGGAGGTCGTTTCCTCACCAAGGTAGGTAAATCGAGTTTTGTTGTGATGGTTGGTCCATCCGTCGCGTGCTCATGTGTTGGATGTTTCAATGTTCCATCTTGCTTTGTAGGCCGAGCTAGTTGATTACTACAAGAAGCACCCAGAACAAGATCCCTCCAACCAGAAGGATCTAAATGAACATCCCAAGAGACGCCGCGAAAACGAGCAGTAAACGCCTAGCTAGCTAGTGGCAGGCCTCATCTGCCTGGGTGATTGCTGCTCAGTTCCTGGGATTGTGATCGGGACGAGAGTCAGAATGACATCAATTTTATGGTAAGCCTCTGACCCCTCATCATCGATTTCTAAACAAGGCAACAATGGAATCTTTGCTTCAACGATTCCATGCTACACTACATACTTTATATTGAAGATCAAATGCTAGATATTGCAAGCCATACCATCCAAATGAAAACCAGCTTCAGATCAATCTTCACCGCACACTCGACGGAAAGTCTTGCTACTTTGGCTATTCCTTGCCGCTGCAGCCATTAGATTTCCCTTTGTCTACCCACAAACATAACACGCTAACTGTAGATATGGATAGCAGCAGCTACAGTACCTCATGCAGTACCACATCGCTTCAAGCTCGTGATGGATGTGTCTTTTACCGGTTATGTCTGAAGGTCAGTGACGCAAGTAAAGCAAACTTTCTTTGCTTCCCAAAGACGTCTTGTAAATGGGGTAACAATTTTTGGGGTGATGCCCATACCTTGTGTACCGTTACCTGGTAGAATTCCCGCAGGTCCCACTACCGGTACTCAAAGAACTCACACTTGCTCTTAGCAAGGACGAGCTATTTTAATTAATACTGACTCAGTACAGTCTCCAAACGCAATCGCGAGTGGTGGGATGGAGCTCAAGCAAGCTCCAGACTCTTCTGCATTTCGGTTGCATTGCCGCTTCCAGCTTTCCATCAAACCATCACAGAGTCTAGCTAGCATTGACGGTAGACGGACACAAAATTCCTGGTTTGTGCCATTTCCCCCCTTTTTGGCCAAGCAACATTTGGGAAACCACAACCCACAAGTGTCAACGGCCAGCTTTGCCAGGATATCTGTTTGTCATCTCAATCGACTACCGGTACGCCGCTATAGATCGAGATACATTTTTCGGCGGAGCTTGGTGCGCTACAGTTAGTTCGGTCACTTTTTGCTATGATCCTATAGCACTATTGTCCACTTGCAATCTTGAGGCCGGCTTAACCGTTCGCTAATCCAGTTTGAATGAATGTTGCTCCGCGTTGGAGGAAGACAGCAGGGGAGGATCGTGGATGGGAATATGAAGCCGTCTGGATATTCAATTCTGGCTCTCCTTCTTGCAATGTCCAGAACTAAAAAAGCAGCACCAGGTAGCATAGATGACGACGAATCTACTTCAACTTCTTCGATGAGCTCCTCTTGAGATCATCTTCACTGTTGACAAGCTTTCCTTCATTGTAATAACAGTAGTATCCGGTGGCCGGATCTGGTCTACCTTCAAATCCAATCAGTTTTTCAAGACCATCGGGTATATCTCCTTCCAGAACAGATTTGTCAACTATGATCCAATCTTGTCCTTCAGCGTCCCAATAGGCCCATTCGATCTTATCTTTAGTAGAAACTTGAAGTGGAAACAAGCGACGAGCGTGCTGAAGGAAGCGCAAAAGTGGCATTGTCAGGTATTCAATTCCATTCCAAAATAGGCAGCATTATCAAAACGAATACAAGCAAACATTGGAGTTGCTTTGTTCGTCCCGAAATTGTGTTCAAGATGGATCGAATCCCCTTACCTCAGCAATAAGCGCACGTTGCCGAGCGACAGCAGCCATTGTGTATTCATCGGCCTTGCTCTTTACATTGCCAACCTCCAACCATTCATCGCTTTTCTTGCCCTCGGCCTTCACTGCAACTCGAAACGGCTTTTCTTTTTTTAGGTCACCAGAGTATCTATCCCACTGCGCCTTGGGCTTGATCTTTTTTTCTTTCTTTTTCTTCGACGAGTCGCCTCCGAACCCAGCCCCCAAAAGAACAACTTGCCGGGAGAACACCTCTGGCTGCGACACGGCTGTGCCTGATAATCGGCAATGTCTTCCCGATGGGAAAGGTAACACGTGAAAGCTCGCCACAAGGAGCGATCTGACAGAAAAGAGGAGAGCGATGAAGGAAAGATAATTCATTGCGGTGGTAGTGATCTTATCAGACAATGATCATTGGATTGATTCAACTCCTGGTCGAGGCGAGGTTGAGTTGGTGGTGGTGTCATCCGATGAGGCCAGCCTGCAGCTGCAGTTCCGATGCATGGTTGTCAACCTGCCGAGAAAAGATACGCAACGAAAGAGCGACTGCCAGAGCTTCAATCGCGTCGGCCAGCAGTGCTGTCTAAACATACCGGTACAGTCGTAACCTCAGTTTCAAACAGCAGAAACGAAACCAAAGCTGAACTTCTAGTGGGAAAAAAATTAAAAGTAGTACCGGTACATGAAGGCGGTATGGGATTGTTGTTTTGCAAAGAATAGACTACTGTGTTTAAGATTCTACGTATTGCATAATAGCACAGTCGTTGCATTGGTGTCATTGGTTTTGGTGCTGGAGATTGACACCATTCATCAACAGAAGCTGGTACATGAGGAGCATGCTTGGCAGCGGTGTTTTATTCTGCCCCAAGCAACGCACTGAACAAAGATGCCATGCCACTTCGAATTTTGGATCGGATGTATAGGTATGCCAGCTGGCAACATCCGCGTGTAGGGCACTCCAGGTTGTCGAGACTGTTATCAGTCAACTGGGGCACAATGGTACAGTAGAAACAGCAGATTGGAACACGCGCAAGTGAATTGCCAGCACCTCGAAGCTCCATCGCTTACCTGTCCCTGGATCCAGCTATAGTATGTGCTGACTTGCGTAAACACATCGGGTTTGTTACTGGCGCATTTGGATGCAACAAATGAGGCAACTCCCACCTGTACGCCACTTGAATCAAAAAGCGGACCGCCAGAGTCTCCGCTGCTGCAAGACCATACACGATGCAGTAAGAATGTGACATGAAACAGCAATCAAAAAACAGTAAATGTGGCTGTTCCATCAGTACGCTGTTTCTTACCAAGCCCCGCCACCTGCAATTTCAGTGCACAGATGCTCATTTTCGCTTGTGAAGAAACCCCATTGGAGACCACAACTGAAGTCCCCAACAAACTCTGTTTGAAGAGTCTTGAGCACGTTATTCTGGTCTCCATCTGTGATTGTAGCTCCCATCCCAACAACGGTGAGCTGCTGAGCTTTAGTGCTGGGATAGGTCGGGTTGCTATTGAGTGTGACGAAAGACACCCCAGTGACTGGACTGGCCAATTTCAAAATAGCAAGATCATTGAGGCTTTTGGAAGCATCGTAGTTAGGGTGTGTGAGAGCGCCCTGGACATTCACAGTGATACCATCTGTTTCCGTGCTTGCCATGACCCTTACAGTTGATGGTGGGCCTCCTGCTTCACACGTTACACAATGTGCAGCTACCAGTAGGAATCGCCGAGACCGAGGGCTTGCAAGTGAGTGACAAGTTCGAATTTGCCAAAAAAATCACTTTCTCCTTTCACCTATTCACCTACCCGTCAAGACACGATCCTCGGAGATGAGGGATCCCCCACATTGGCTGTTGCCAAAACGAACAAACCAAGGCGAATTGGCAATGTTGGCGGTCGATCCTCCAACGATCCCCTGCACCTCATTTTCTGGGATTAGGCCACGAAGAAAGGTATGCACATGGTTGTGTTCCTCAGTCAGAGCAAATGGGAAACAATAGAGGAGGAAAAGGATCCTTCCTGACCACATGATGAATGCTCGATTACTGCAATCCTGGCTAGAGTAGCTTGACAATATGGATTTCACACAGCCAGAGCCAAAGTCGAAACACCGAACCTTCTATCCTTGAGTGGCTGTTTTGTGAAACAACGAAGTAGCTCAGAACACCAAAAGAACGTCCGAGCAGCTCAACGGCAACAGCATCTCAAAGAGGTGTCGAGGACAATCGATCGTTGGCGCACCTAGCCAGTAACTACGGCACCAGCCACATCGCATCAGTTCTGGTACCAGTATTAGAGCAGGTCGGTACGGTATGCCGCAGTGTAAATCGGCCTGACGTAGCGGTACCGGTACAGTACAGGTCTAGCAGAATCGAATCCTTGCCAAGCCAGGATCAGTTCCCCGTCAGGCGGAAGATCCTTCGCGTTGGCTGTGCAAGCCCATCGTCAGTACTACCGTACCGGTATTAGGACATTGCGATTATAAAATACCAGTACACTAGCTGTTCTTTCTAGTCACGCCAGTGCGCAACAAGGTACATGTAGCTTCCTCTCTGGCTTGCTGCGCGCCCACACAACAGGAAACAACCCCGTTGTCAGCTACAGCACAACAGGAGCATTATAGTACTAGCTTAAAAAAATTTCAGTTCTACGAAGTTGGCTTCTTCTTGGAAGTGACCAAGCGCGCGTTTGGGCGGGACGGGAGTACCGTAGTTAGTGGCGCGAGTAAAAGATGAGCAGAGCAACATTGGTGTGTCACGTGGCTGAGACAGAGAAAGAGAACGTGAGAGCTTTGGCAAGGCGAGGAATTCGTTGCTGTGGTTTGCGTGAGAGATACGATCTGAAGTTGCCAAGGAGATGGCGCGGCTGCTGAAACTTGCCAGGTGGGTGGAGCTGTCCGAGTCGAGTCTGTTCAAACTGGAGATAGACCTGCGTGGATCGACTGTATGTCTCTGATACATTAGATGAACCTCATTATGGAGACAACGTCCAAGATCAAAATCCACCGCTTTCGAGAAAGCTGGGCTAGAATGCAGGGACTTTTTTGTCTGTCGCTGACCAAGACATCTTTCCTTAAGTAATAACACGGCAGCACCCTGGGACTGGACGCCCTTGTTGGCAAGGCCGCCAGTTGGTGGACACGGTGCCATGCAAACATAGCAAAAGAAACTTTAAACGAAAGGAAGAAGCTGTCATGTGCTGCGTAAAGAATTACTAGCTATTGAGATCCTGCAATCCACCTCTTCCTTTGAGATTGTCGGTGTTCCCGCCAATAGATGTGAGCGAACCCCAAATTCTGACAAGCTCTAGCACTAGATGCGCGACACCATTGGGAGCATCACGGAGACAAGTGGCGGTTTGTCATGAGTGAGTACTTCCACCCAGGCCAAAAGTAAGGCCCTTCTAGAGACCCTTGAATGTCAATTGCAGTTAGTTGTGCATGACCAGATTGCGAGCCATTAGACGGCGTAAGGAGCACAGGCCAATACTGGAGCCGATGGGATTACCTCGGATCTCTGAGTGGCTCTGGATACCAAACAATGCTCTTCGCAATTCCCCCATGGTACTAATCTAGTACCAGGTCGATGCCAATCTCATGCCAGACATCGCTTAGCTCTCAGAACTGTGATTTGAAGATGAGGAATCCAAGGCATGATCCAGTCCTTCGGGTGTTATCACATCTGGTGCAGTAGCCAGCATCGCGGCACGGTATCGTTCCTTCAGAACCAAGTCCTTTTCGTGATTGTCTGGTCCAAACATGGTCCTTTGAGACGTATTTGTCGCTTCGTCTACGACTGCATGTTCCTCTGTGGATCGTGTGTCTATTGAGCCGCTGGGCTGAACTGAAAAAGCCCCAGGAGTTGAATCATATCCAGCAGTATTACCGGTAGCAACTCCTATTCGCTTCTTCAGGAACGAGTTTTGACCTGTTGTCGGCACCATCGTCACGGCGCCTGGAGAAGACTCTGCCGAATCGCTTTGGTCTTCAGTCGCCAGTGTCTGTTCCGACTCAAGCCCAGGGAATGCTGTATCCTTCAACAGTGTTGGTTGCGACACCTTGGCCCGATTCCCCTCCATTGGAGACAGTCTCGCCTTATCAGTTTCACCATTGTAACCTGCCACCTGTGACCTGCGCGCAAAGGAGCAGTCAGCATCAATGATGGGATCTTCCACTGTTGGTTCTGGCTCGTCTAGTGACTGGTTGGATTGCTCGTCCCCCTCGTCGTGATCCTCCTCATCCTCTTGTTCGTGAATGATGGTGTTGTTTAGTTCCGAGGTCAGGTTTCGGCTGCTGAATCCTCTTGACGAACTGAATTGTACTGCCTCAATGGAATCCTGGATTTGCTTTTGAATCAGCTGGTTCTGTTCGCTCAGATCCATGTCTTTGGTACCAATTGCATACACAATTTTCGGTACGAACATGAGCACCAGGATGACCATCGAGATGACAAAGATCATAAAAACCAAGATGAGGTAGTACGCCTGTGGATTGTCCCGTACGAGAAAGAGCAGCGGTATCCCGGTCAACATGGCTTGTAGCATGCTCGCCATACTCAAACCGATGAACTTGGATTCACTGAATTCACTCTTGATCATTCTCGTTTGGTAGGCGTGCCAGTTGCCTATGATCAAAACTCCCAGATTCAAAATGGCCAATGGGACCATGTAGGGTACCACATTTTCGGATTGACAGGTCGCGTAGGTTGATACAATTCGATTCCAGCCATCCGTTCCCTCGTGATCGATTCGAACATACGTCAGTGGATCCACAATACTCCAGACTGTCAAGACAACGACATTGGCCAGCAAGAGGACCAAGAAGGGTCGCAGGACTTGTGCTTCGGAGGGTCTAGACCCCACCGCCTGTGCCTGGAAGATCATTTTGACGCGGGCCGTCTTGGCAAAGAGGCCAGTAAACGTCAAGGCAAAGCCCAAGATTCCCAACCAGGGTGTGCTCATGCAAATGGCAGTGCCGCCGTCATCGGCAGTCGAATCATCGAATCCCAGTGGCACCATGGCCGCGGCCATGAGGACCACGCCCAGTGCAATAATATAGACGAATTTGGGCTGTGACACCATGACCACTCGGACACTGCGATGCATCCACATCCACGCACAAAAGGAGGCGGCAATGAAGAAGACCAAGCCAAACAAGATAAAACCCACGAATCGCAAATCCCCAATCAGATTCTGGTCCACCACCAACTCCGGAAGGACAAGAGGAATATTGGTATGTTCCAGTAGATTGGTGCCAATAAAATCGGGAACAAGCTTCTTTCCTTGCAGAAGATCGTAGAGGACTTCCACAGCCATGGATCCCATTTCGTATGGCTTTTGAGCGACCAAGCCATCGGCGTAGTTTTCTGACAATAGTTCTAGTTGGTTGGGCATGCCATCGGCCACCACCATGGTGATGCTAGGATGAGCATTGACAAACGGTCTCCAACCTTCCGCTCGCATAGGAGCACCCATCATGGGCACTATTGCAGTTGGCTTGAGTCTCCCAAACTCTTGAATCTGCACTATGGCCAGAGTATCATTTCCTTCCATATCCGACGGTGAAATGGAAATCTCGGTCCACTGGTCCGGATCGAGGGCTCCCTTGAATCCAGCCTCGCGTTCCTGAATGTTGGGATTCGGAGCGCTCACTACCGCGTAGGTGGCCTCAGTCACGTCTGGCACCAGTTGCTTGAGTACTTTGGCGAGCTGTTGACCGAGGAATGTATTGTTGGTCCCTATATACGACCTGCGCAGACTATCGGGAGCATCCGAGTCAAAGGTAACCACGGGGATTCCATTGGCCACGGCATGGGCAATCACGGGCGTGATGGTGGGAGCATCAATGACGGAAATGGCCAACCCATCCACTTCCTTGTTGTCCACTAGCTCGGTGATGATTCGTGCTTGTTCGACGGCATCCACCCCTTCCGATGGTCCAACATACATGCAGGTAACGCCCAATCGTCGCGCCGCGTCTACACAACCATTGTGAGAAACGGCAAAGAACGGAGACGCAGTCGACTTGACCGCCAACGCTATTCGGTAATTCTCAGACCCCGCAAACACCCGATCTGCCGTCACCTCATCCAACGCAAGCAGCAGCAGTAACAGAGCAACCAACGATGGTAGCAACATGGTCGTATTGTGGCTTCTTTGTCTCGTCATCTTTGACTTCTGGTGTCGTGTTGGTGTGTGCAATGGAGGTGGTGAAACGCCGAAAAGGTGAAAAGGTCACCGGTAAACAGCAAACTTGAATTATTATTAAAATTTTACAAAGCAGAGGGGAAGTCGGACTGGCAATAGCATGATACAGTGTACAAGTGTGTTAAAATGAAAACACGAATACACGAATACACCCAAACGAGAATACCGCCTTAGCCACGCATTAAACGTTGCATAACAGATCGCCAACCCGGAAAAATATTTAATTAATTAAAGGAGGTGTTTAGAGTAGATAAGTAGGTTTCTACGGAAGCCAGAGAAGGCCATTAATAGACGCACACGAGACAAGATATTTTTTAATTATTAATACCGCCTGCTAGACAGCTGTTAGCTAGAGACACGCTGAAAAGTTGACAACACCGTAATACCGTAAGAAGTACGAACGTACTTAAATCGTTTCTTCCCCTGAGGCCTTTCCATTATTGGCACCTGAAGGGTACAGGTTTCTTGTCGCACCGGATGTTCTACCAGCTTTCGCGGTTTATCAGTAACGTGCCACGTTACCAGCAAGCTGCGCACCACATGAACTACGAGTAGACTACAGGAGCGCCTGAAAACGGGACTCGCGAGCTCGCGAGCACCTCTTCCGCGAATCCGATATAGAGGAGCAAGTTGGCCATGGTTCTTAAATCTCGCGGATTCTCGCGGTTATTCGCGGTAATTCGTTTCGTGGATCGCGGATTCGTGGAAAACCGCAAAATCCGCGGATCGTGCCACAATTCGCGGATTATCAGCCGCTCCAGTACCGGGAAAGTCCCGCAAAAACTGAGTTTTTGCGATACTCTTTAATTAAACAGCCTGATTGTTGAATAAATCCAACAAGTGTTGAAAAAGGGTTAATTAAAGTGTTGAAGAGCTCTTGATTTAATGTTGACTCCGTTTCAACAACTGTTGGATTTACTGTTGCATTTTTGTACATTATTTTCAACACTTTTACTGTAACTATCTACTAATGGATTCAACATTGAATTCAGTGTTAAACAGTATTCAACACTGTTTAAAAATTTTTAAAAAAGTGTTTAAATAAGTGTTGAACAACTGTTTAACAAAAGTCAACACTGTTGAATTCAAATTCAACACTTTTACAGATCCTTTCAGCGATTCCAGCTTTTGTGGGACTTTCCGGGGTTAGTGGTCTTTCCTACGGCTGTAGCAGTAGCTCTGGAGCGTTCCTCAATCGTGTGTCCCGTTAAATCTGAAAAATAGGGGCGGATTTTAGAATTAAGGGCGTTTCCTCTTTAGGGGCGGGTTTCGAAAACGCCCCCAATTAATAGGGGCGGTTTCGGGAATCTGCCCCTAAAATAGGGGCGTTTTGGCGATTTTGGGGCGGGTTTGGAAACTGCCCCTAAATGGAAACGGGACTGAATGGTAAATACATTGAAAACGCCCCTATTTTAGGGGCAGGTTTGGAAAACGCCCCTAATTATTAGGGGCAGTTTCGGGAATCCGCCCCTAAAATAGGGGCGTTTTGGCGATTTAGGGGCAGGTTTGGAAACCGCCCCTATGTTTTGTCGTATTTAGGGGCAGATTCCCCGAAACGCCCCTATTTTAGGGGCGGATTTAAGATACTGGCACGACTGAGGAATGCTCCTGAAGATTTCTTCTTCATGCATCTCCCATCTAGCTAGTAGAGTCTCCGTATCTGTTGGGCTCTGGGCAGCATGCAGAGGTGCTGGTGGCAACGCATGCTCAACCGAGGTGCAAGCAACCTTGGCAATGTTCCAATTCGCAGAAAGCAACTGGTTGCATCAAAGTAGACCGAGTTGCTTAGTTGGTCCTTCTTCACACGGCAGCAAGCAACAGATTTTCAAAATCAAAAGGTGCAACACCCCAAGATCTTCTTAGAATCTGAAATCATTCCAGATCCATGCAGTCCACCGGCCCGTGTTTGGTCAAGGGGTGGATCTCTTGGATTGGTACGGCATCCTTGCTTGATGTTGCTTCCTAGTTCCTAGCCAGCTAGTACGGTAGCCAGTACCTCGTACCTCGCTCATTCTGCGTTGGTCAAAACAGCAAAGTGAAAGCACTGGTCCCTCGAGGCTCACAGCATGCTAGGTCGGTACCGGTACCACCAACCACCAATGTACCCAAAAACAAAAATATAGACTTGGGGGAGGGACTTTTCGCCCTTGGAATTGTGCTAGCTAGTGCATGCTGCCCAAAATTGAACTTTTCGAGATCATTGGCGCATTGGAGCACACGCTTCCGATCTTCGACGTCGTGGGGCACAACTGCCGGGAAGGGTGGACAACATGCCGTTGGTCTTGCCAATAACCACGACAACCTCGCGTGCTGGATCATTTTCTTATGGCGAGACTGCAGAGCTGCTGGAAGTCCTCGCAACTAAGCACGTGCTCCACGTGCTGGTGGAGATGAAACAGCACTAAATAACGCTGGCGGAGGAATAGAACTCTCGATGTAACCTTTTCGAGAGCCAACACAAAAATTGTGGAAGCAACTCCATCTAAGTTCCAGTTTCATTGGCAAGCGCATCTGGCACAGGTAATAGGTAATACTGGTAGCTGAAAGTGTCAATACTTCACATCTATCTGTTCTGTGAAAACGTGGCCAGGAACCATGGCAGCGACGACACCTCTCCTTTTGCTGCTGGATAGCGTCCTCTCGCAAGATGCCGCCCGCATCAACGAGGCAAGGACAAGAATCCGGCAGTTGGTGATCCAAGCGAATGGCCAGGCTCCAGCGCCAACCAATCCTTCCCACTTTTCTTTGTTGCAGGAAGTAGACACGCTGTTGACACCATATCCCCATCTAGCTTCTGTGGCAAGCACTCATGATGGGTCTCTACCGCTGCATTTCGCTGCCTCCATTGGAGATGTTCAGGTGGCTACCCGGATTTTATCTCAGGTAAGACAGTGTTGATACTTACTGGTTGCGTGCTCTGCTCAAGAAGTGTGGGGATCCCTCTGACACTTTGCCATGCTATTAAAAATTCATCATTGATCACTCGGTGCAGTATCCACCTGCTGCCTCCACGCCCAATACCAAGGGCAAAATCCCTCTTCATTATGCAGCACGGGAAGGTCGAACCGACATGGTGGCGTATTTCCTATATGCCACACCTCGTACAGCCGAGATAACATCCAAAAAGCAAAAGCTGGCGTTGCATTTTGCAGCTGGGGATGGCCACACATCAGTTGTGAGGAATCTCTTGCATGTATACCCCAAAGGAGCTTCTCTGCCGTCGGCCAAGGGAAAGCTACCACTCCATTTTGCAGCTCGATGGGGGCATATTCAGATTGCCTCGGATCTGTTATTTTTGTATCCAGAAGGCGTTCGTTGTGTGGATTGGGATGGATCTTTGCCCCTGCACGATGCAGCGAGAGAAGGACAGGTGGTCATGTCCAAATTCTTGATTGAGCGATATCCTACTGTAAGTGGAAGAGACGGCATGGAAGGGAGTGTTGAAAATGGAGCGCTCGTAGATTCATTCGGTTTCGTTCACGTCTTTTAGGGTTTGAGTATTGCCAACATTCGTGGTGAGATTCCACTTTTCCCGGCGGTGCGAAGTGGAAACGTTGATTTGGTGATCCTGTATCTGCAAGGTTGGCCCATTGCAGGAATGCATGTGCTGAAATCAGTCACCGAGCAAGACAGTATTCAGGATTGGGATTGGAAGATTGTGGAACTATGTCTTCGGGGAGCCGTTGAGAACTTTTTGGACTGTCAGCTCTTGGAGGGGAAAGAACCTCCAGCTGTGTGCTGCCCGGTCCAACGAGACGATTTTCTTTGCAGCATTCAATCTACTGGAGAAGAACAAGGCAAGAAGGGCAAGAACAAAAACAAGACGACGCGTCTCATGAAAGCTTGTTGTGAAAGGCAAATGGGATGTTCAGAGCCCAATCTTGGCCATGTCGTGCTGCCCACTTCTTCGTTGTCGGCTACGTCTCCCTACGCAACAACAAACAGTGCAGTGGGACCAATGCCACGCTCCAAGTCACCCATCCTGGAGGAAGGTGGAAGCCGTAGCAAGAAGCGTTCAGGAACTGGTGAAAACTGTCTGGATCGGAAGCGAAAGCGAAGCGAATCAGGCGTTCAAGGGGATGATGCATTGACAGCAACCATGGCTCGTCAACGAAAGTTCATTGCACTTCATGCCGCGCTCGCATGTGGTGCATCCTCTCATGTGTTGCGTTGTGTTATGAAGAAATACCCGGAGCAACTAAAGGAAACGGACGAGCTAGGGCAATTCCCCCTTCATCTTGCTGTTCAAAGTCCGGCCTGTTGTCCCACCAAACAATCCACAATGAGCTCTCAGACCAGGAGATTGAACACGGACGATCACAAGGATGTATTAAAGATTGTGGTGGAAGATATTCTGAAAGCATGTCCCGAGGCGGCCTGCGCCCCCGATTATCTTGGCCGGCTGCCACTCCATCTTGCTATTGCTGCCAAGGCCGACTTTGCAATCATTCAAGAGCTGGTCAAAGCGAATCCGTCGTCGGGCGTGGATCCTGTACCTTCCAGCTACTCTCGCTTTGAAGGCAAGCCACCAATCTATATGGCAACTGACTATGACTGCGATTTGAGCACTACCTATCTCTTGCTCAGAGGTGACCCCAGCGTTGTCTCTCCAGGTTCCAAGGCAGCTGGAATAGTCAAGGCGGATTGAGTAGACTCTTCTTGCTGTCGTTTGCGAGTAGATCGGCTCCAGCAAGGTTATGACGGGAGTCTCATTTGTGTGGGGAAGAACTAGATTGTTATTAGAATCATTGAATCTAGCATGGTGTATTTGCCTATTACGGTACCACTTGTGATCCATTCCTCTAGCTAGCTATCTAGCTAGTCCTTTGTCGTCACCCAGGACTGCTTGGATCCAGGCTTGGGCCAGTGTTAGCTAGCCAGATGCGGTGAGTGAGTCGCCGAGTTCTCCCGCTTCTGTGTGCAAGACTTGCGAAATGGTCCGAGACGTACCGTACCGCTTCGAGACTTGGAGGGTCCAGAGCTTGGTTGGTATTTACTGCAGTAAATCCGGGTTACTGGCTCCTTACTGTCCAATTACTGCCATTGTTGGCCACCTAATTACTGCAGTAAGTAATCCCATGCAGTAAGTAATCTGCCTTTGCAACAGTAATATCCAGTAAATGACAGTAAAAGCACAGTAATTAGCCTTTATTACTGCAATTACTGTAGTTTACTGCCTTCAATTGGCTTTAAATTACTGTGCATAATTACTGCTACTGAGGAATTACTGCATTACTGCCATTACTGCTCCTTTACTGACCTCATGGCAGTAAGGAATAAACAGTAAATACCAACCAAGGTCCAGAGTCCAGGCAGAGAGAGCAGAATAATCCGGTTGGGATGCCCCCAACAAGGTGCACAAAGACAACGAAAGAAAGTGCCCTCGGGCATGATGCTTGTAAATCAGTCGGGCTTGTTCAAATACGACTTGACTGGAACGTGACAGACAGATTTCCTAGTAAAATTTACCTTTTTCCTCAATTTAAAATTAAAATGGGTATCATTTGAAGTCAATTTAATCTCTAAATTTGTCAATTTGATTTTTCGCCTGCTTAAGTTGGCCAGCCTTGAAGGCTTCTGTCCTCGGGCGTCGGCGTCAACCTCCATCCGATTGAAATCCATTCCTTCTTCCATCCTTGAATTCGTGCCCCCTCATAATTTTTGTTGTTTGCTCATCGGAACGAAGTGTCGACCAACAAAAGAAGAAGTACCAAAAGTAACAAAGCGCTGCCATCTCTGGTCACCAGCGTAGTTGCTGGGCCGATACCAGTGGAACAAGCAAAAGCAGCACCAGCAGGAAAAAGACCGAGTCCAAACAACACCATGAATGCCGCATTGGCCAACGCCACGAGAGGTGCAGGTTTGACTTTTCATGACGTGCATGATGCAGGCCCACCAAGAGACCCGCTACCCGAAACCCATCCACCAGTCATCTTTCGGGGTGAGACGGGCACTGAGGCCATGGTCGAGCCTTATGATGGTGGACCGCCATCTCCGGAAATCCTTTTCTTGGCCAAGTCTGACAATCCCGAACAGGCGTACAAATTGATCGGAAAACCCAGCAAGCATCTCGACCACCATGGTGCCGGCTGGGGATCCATTCACTATGCTGTCACTCTCCCTCGCAGGCGCCGGAATAACGAGACTGTCTTAACGTTCAGAGCACCAGACCCAAGCGAAGCCCGGCTCGTCGCCATTAAGCAGCTGGACAAGGCAGTGGTTGGTTCCTACCTCAGACGTGGCGGCCACGAGGACCCATACAAGGAGATATCCCGAATGCAGCGACTTGGCGATGGGTTTCACGTTCTTCAGTGCCTTGAAGCATTGGAAGACGACAAGTGCATTTACTCTGTGATGCCATACTGCAATGAAGGTAGCCTGATGGATAATCTCCCGTGGACTATGTCTGGTGGCACAGGATACCCCGAAGATGAAGCCAAGGCTCTCTTTATCAACATCCTGGAGATCCTTGTCTACCTTGAAAGGCATGGAATTTTCCACCATGACCTGGCTCCGGATAATTTCTTATTCTTCAATGGTCGTCTGGTCCTCTTTGACTTTGCCATGTCTCTACCGTTTCCCAGAGAAGACGACGGGACACGCTACTTGATGAGGCCTCAAGGTGTTTATGGGACCATGCCATGCATGGCGCCTGAGCTCTACTTCAACGGCACGCCGTTTGATGGAGTTGCTGGTGATCTCTGGGGCGCTGGCACAATTCTCTACTCCCTCCTCACAGGCCACATTCTCTACTCTCTACCGGCCCCAGCTGACATCCTCTTCCGCTACTACATCCTTGCTGGTGGATTGCGCCCTGGTCTGAACGAAGAAATGGTGGAAATCTTGGAGGGTGCCTTCAGTCCTGACAGCAACGATGATCAGGACAATCTCATGGCTCACGCAATGGCCAATTTGAACATTCCTCCCGATGCCCTCGAAGTTTTGATTGGCCTCTTGAATTTCAACCCATCGGCGCGCTGGACCCTCAAGCAGACGATCGATTCGGCCTGGGTTCAAGCCGCCTAAGACCAATCCCTTCGCGTCGCGTGGATTGAAGATTCACGCTGTTGTGAGGGCTGTCCGCAGCAGGTGCCGATACCCTTCCCTTTATGTTGCATACGTGGTTGACTGTGTACATGTTTTGAATTCATGAATTCATGATGTTAAGAATTTTATATGACGAGCGCTTCGTCGAACAAATCAAAAGAAAAGAAAAATAGATGCTACCCCCAAGAAATTATAAAAATACTAGCCATTCATATTATGAAACTTTATGAAACTTCGATGTCTTGATGCGCTCGGTGCCGCTTTTGTTGTGTTGTAGCTGGTGACAGGTGTTCTTTGTTGTGGCGGCCAGAGATGTGATGGCCGCATCACATCCCCCGGTAGTGCTTATCAATCCTTTTAATGGCGTCCAGCCCCCTCGCCATTATCGGAATCACACAATCGTTCACATCAGAATCACTCGCGAGAGGGAAATCCGGGTTGACCCGCACCAAAACGACGTCCCCGCCCTTTCTCGCTACATCCTCCACCATCCGTTCCGAGGCAAATCGGCAGGTTGGGACGTTCAAGCCGCACCCAACTTCCACAATACATACTTTGAGTGGGTTGTTGCTGTTGCGTTTTTCACACAAATCCAACACAGTCTCCTTCCACAAGTTCCAGCGCTCGCCCTGGGCAATATCTCGTTTCCATCGAGCGTCACCAAACATGAGGATGGCTGGACGGGCATATGCTTTGCAGAGAGCACATTGAGGCCAGTTGGGGAAAACATCGTTTCCTTCGCTATCAGTGGCAATTGATGTTGATGTGCGCCAGTTGTTTGGTTCCTTTGGTGGTGGCATTTTTTGGAGAGGCTGTGTTCGGTTGCTTCCTCCAACCTGCCCAATGTGGGGGACGTGGTTGCTGTTGCTGCTTTTCTTTCCGGCTTGTGTTGCCGTGTCATTTTTAGAAGAAGAAGAAGTGTCGCCCTGGACGGATGGCGCCAACATAGTTTCCATGTCGATTTCAAAGGAGTGATCCAAAGGAGCCCTGAAGACCCCGGCATCGCAATATGGGTCGGAACATTGCCAAGATTCGATATTTCCGTGGCATTCATGGATCTCGTGTGCCTCAAAAAGATCATGCAAATGAGCATCCACGTTGGATGTAAAGGAGAAAAAAGCACCTGCTGGACCGGATTTTACCAAGTAGGGGGCATGCCTCTCCACAATTTCGTCGTCAAAGGGACGCTGCAGTTCTACTTTCCGCTCAATTCGTGCAGAAATAGTTTCAGCAACATTGTTGTTGTCAAAATTTTTGTCTTGTTTCCATCGGTGGAGGATAGAATATCCCTCGTGTGGCTGTGTCTTGCGATAATCATTGAAACACTGTCCCCAAAAGCCATAGAATAGTTCCGGATCATCAAACTGCCAATGCGGCATGCAGATATCCGAATAATCCAGATCTCGTGCCTGATAGGCAGGAACCTTGGCCACATCACGGTAGATTGCAAGACCACTATCCGCACTGAACCCGGCCCCCGTCACTAGCAAAAAGACATCTGCCTCTGCCAAAGCCCTGGCCGCCTTTTGACAATAGCGGTCAAAGTTGGCAAGGAGTTCCCCGGCTTCTTCCGCATCCGGTTTGTTTCCCGATTCCATCAAATCACTCCACATGATTCGATTCGAATGATTCGCTCCTGCTCTTTCCAGATGCTTCGTTGGGATCCTCCAGGCGCTGCCGTGCCCGTGTCCTCTAATCTTGCGTTGCTGGTGGGTGGCTTGCTGTTGATGCTTGCTACTAGCTACCGGTAGCTTGGATATCCCCAAAGGTTTGTGCCTCTCGTCGTCTTCGTCGAGGAATCTTTGATGTGCACGTTTGGGAGGATCTTCTCTCAGTCGGGTGTCCAGTCTTGGCACAAATGTCTCAGCTCTAACGCTAATGGAGCATCAACGGGTCAAAGTCCAGATGACTTCAGCACCCCCTGAAACTACCGGACGGTAGCTAGTGCTGTTGTGCAGTGTGCAGGCGGTGTCCAAGCCACAAGACCTAAGGAAAAATGAGTTCCCTGTGCTGAGCATAGATTAGAGCCAAACGTTGGTGCTGGTGTTTTGCCCGGGAAAAATTCAGACGTTTGATCTGGAAGATTGTGGTTGTCTGGGAGGTGCCCCCTTGTGTTTGGGCCCTTGTGTAGTGGCTGTGACGAGGATAGGCACCAGTGCTATTAGTACGTTTTCTTAATCTTAAATTAGCTCACAATTTGTGCACCTGGACAATTTGCTAGCAAAATAGAAACAGGTGTGGTGGCACCAACCACCATGGCCAGCTGCTGCTGGGCAGCATGGCAACAGGAGTAGAGTAGAGCACTCCCATGGATGGGAGACTGCAATGCAACAACAGAAAGAGTCAGGAAAAGCACCATTTTGAGCCAAAAAGTGAGACCTCCATTTTCAATCTTCCAACATACTGCGGCATTTCCAGCCGTACTCCTCCATCTTCCCGTGTACAGTACCTTTTCTTCCAACAAATAACACCATAAGCCATCGCCGCTCCTCCTACCTCCTCTCACCCGACAAGCTCATGGTTAAAAGGCAACAGCACGGAAACACCATAACAACAACGCGGAAAGCATCCTCATTCTTCCATGCTCTTCCACGCGACCTTCTTTGACACCATAAGTGACCTCAACTGACACACCCGAAGCAACTGTCAACCTCCGTACAGTATCCTCCATACAAAAAGGTGATGTTCTGACTGACACATTGACTGGTTATTACACGTACAGCACGTTCCATACCAAAATCGGTGACGTTCCGGCTGGAACCTTTACTGGTTACTTGACTGGTAAGAATGTACAAGCGGCACCCAATGATTTAACGCGTTTCAGTCTTGCGGGACGTTTTGTGACGTTCCGTGATGTTTTGTGACCTTCCGCGATGTTTTCAGAGTGTTCTCGTGACGTTTCAAGTTTCCAGTGAGAACACTAAAGGTCACCTCCACGTTAATTCCTACGTGGCACCAGTACTGAGCGAGATTTAAAAGATTTTCCATCCTCCTCGAGTCAACTTCCTCCCTCTCATAAATCTAAATTACAGGATACCAAACAGGACTTATTGTTGAGTCGCCCCAGGACACTGCCTCTATTTATAAGCGAATCGTCCACCGGCAACTAAAGACTATAGGCCCTCTGACACTTAACTCTTCTTTAAGGCAACTATCTTCTAACCGATGCGACTCCTGTGCAGCTTCGAAAACGATTACCGGTACGCATACCTTGACCGCAACTTCTACCTCTCGCGCGACTGCAAAGGCAAGAAGATCAGAACCAAGGTAAAGTTCACGACCAAGTCTAGCGAGTACGACCGTGACCAGCTCACCTACAAGGTGACTCGGAACGCAGTATTGGTAGTGCAGTACTGCAAGTGCCCGACTTGGGAAGACAACGGATACTCGATCGCACGTCCGACGAGGACTGGGCGAAAATTCTCCCAGGAACTTTCGTCTATACAGCAGAATGTTTGCCCCTGATCACATCCATCGTTCGGAAAAACCCGGTGTGATTTTAAGTTACGGCCAAAATCCGGGAGTGCCCAAATATTCATTGCAGGACCGCGACGAAATTTACGGACTAGAGAACAGGTTCTACACTGGTTTGTCCCCACGAGACCTTGACGATATTGCCGTTGGATTGGCTCCAGATGTCGATTGGGTCCAGGCAGGTGAAAACCACGAACCCGAAGAACCCGAAACCGAAACCGAAGACGCTCCTGAAGAAGAAGCCCAAGTGATCGAAGTCGAAGTCAACGAATCGAATCCGGAACAGCGTCAAGTGATTGTGTATCTGCCCGATTCCGACTCTGAATAGGCGTTATTGAATAACGAGAACATTAGGGTAGTATAACTTAATTCTTTTCTTCCAACCTCCAACCAACAACTTCCAAACATGGCGAGAAGCTCCAGTGCCATACATCCGAACAACCACCTTTAAGGCGGATGAAGTGAAGTTCGAGTATGAGCAAGCAAAGGCAAGCATAAAGAAAATCGAAAATAAAGACCAGAACGATAAGCTTGTCGAGACAACAACTGAGACAACAACCGCAAAGGCATCTCAAAAAGTGTACCTGAAGACGTATGGAAACACAAGTGAAGAAGACGCAGAACATGCCTTCGAGGCATTAGAAAAATTACAGGCGGAACTCGAAGCCGAGTTCAAGGTCGTCGAGACCAACAAAGCCAACGATGCAACCCTGTTGTTTAAAGCAACAAAGAAGATCTTTACAGGATCAGCTTTGACAGAATGGAACAACATAGT
>CAICTM010001268.1:0-32627 GCA_903772945.1 Seminavis robusta | reverse complement strand
TCGCCTTGATCGATCCAAGAATCCGTTACAAGGTGAGTCATGATGTCGGAGTGGGTGAGCAGCTCACTCCAGGTGTCATGGACTTGTACCACTTGTCCTGTTTGTCGAGAACTAGGTAGGGTTCATCCTTCTTTGCCGGGTCGTACACGTATTGCATGTAGGCCGGTTTAAAGGTTTCATTGAACCACTTCAAGGCCATTTCTGGGGTTGGGAGCTGGGGTAAGAAACGTTCACCAGTTTGTTCGTCAACTTCACCTCTGGGGCACATGATAACAAAGCCTCTTTGGTCATAAGAAGTACCGTTGGTGGCCTCGTACATAAGGAGCTTTTCCCCATCAGCAGAAGCGGGGTCCACCAATTTGATACCCACTCGATCATGTGCTGTCAGCGAGGGCTTGAACAAAGCCATCATGTCTTTGGGTTAACGCCGTTGACGGAGTGGTCTTTGCGTCGGTTGTACATACACCCGGTAGCTTTCTTTTCAACCAAGCCTGTAACTTGAGGAACATTCCGGGGAAGGGGTATTCTTCGTCTTCCTTGAGGTTGCTGGGAATTACAGCGTGGAACTCACAGGAGTTGAAAGGACCTCTTATACCGCACTGTATCCGAATTCCTCAAGGACGACAAGGGCCATGTGTACTCTATTTGGCCTCGTGGTCAACTCCCGGCTTCACGTCTTACGTCCGTTGATTTCACCGAAACAACCTTGGATGCATCGGACTTCGGTCGCATGCGGGCCATCACTGGTGCCCGTCGCAACATTATTACAAGCCACTACGCACGCACACCATCCCCCGCCCCCACCTCTACTCCACCAGTTCGCCTTCAAGCTGCCACACTGGCCCTTCCCCATGGTTTTGCACTACCCCCCGGCATGAACTTTGAGACCTTCTTGGGAACTCTTCTGGAAAAGCACCAACAGGAGAACGGTGGTAAGTCTCCTACAGTAGCTTCCCGTATAAATCCCCCGTGCCCTCACTTTCAAATCCTCAATACTGGACCTCCCAATATTATTCGCAAATCATTCCCAGTTCCAATGCAACCAAATACGTCATCTCCCGTCCCACCTGTTCCACGAACCACGTCGGCCAAAGTATCACCTGCGAATAGTCAGAATGATGACACTCCACAAGGTATGAAGAAAGCTGCCGAACTTCCTCACGATCCTATTACCGAATACCCCAGTTCCGACGAAGAGCGGGAAACAGAGGAAAAAGAAGACACCAAGCTCCCAGCGGAAGCGAGCCAACCCTCCACTTAACACACGTTGACTTCAAAATTGCAAAACCTAAACCCTAAATATAAGCCACATGATTCATTCGATTCTATTCACCATTATCCTGTATTAGTAGACAAGTTAAACTAGTACTGGAAACGGAGACGACCCAGGGGGCATATGAATGGTAGCGAACATGGAACCGGCGAGATTCAAGATGATTCGATTCGATTCCATTCTGCGGAGACCGCACCTTTCGCACAATTACTCTTTATCGAACACGGCTCTACTATTCAGTGCTTTGCTAGCTAGTCTAGTTCTATTCTATCATACCTATTATCAGTTGACCATGGATATTCCACTGGGAGGAGACACTTTGCACACGGCCAAACAACGGAAACCCTCCAGTCCTGCCCATTCTCCCACCAATGGTAATGGTATCACCCAGAATACTACTATTAGCATGAACAACAACAAGCCCAAGATGCTGCGAAAACGAACGCCACGAAAACAATATGGGGTAGCTGGCGTGTTGTTCGTGGTGGGTATCCTGTGGAACATGAGCGCTCCCCGCCCCATTCCCCATTCGGCCAACGTCAAGACGACGATTGACTTTGTCACGTCGGGCAACATGAAGAGCGGCACGAGCACGTTGCTGTATGCGTTCAATGACCATCCGGAAGTGGAACACCCCGACTACGAAATGTGCTTTGTCTTGGGACCTTCCTTTCTGGGCAAGTGGGGATTGAATCGCAATTTTGCCGCCTTGCAAGAACGCGCATTGACATCGAAAAAACCTAAAATGGCCATGAAATGTCCCCTCATTGGCTTCAATCGCAATGCCGTGCAACGACTGCATCAACACTCTCCCAATGCCAAATTCCTCTTGACGCTGCGGCATCCCGTGTTTACCATTGAAAGTCTCTACAATTATTGGGTCATTTGGTCTTACAAATGGAATATACCAGGCTTCTTGATACCCTCCTTTCGAATGTTCCAATTCTTGGATCCGGCATTGTCGGCGGGCTCCAATTCTTGGAAGGGACTCTTTTTTATTACTCGATTCGAAGAACACTTGGCCAATTATAAAACGACCGTATTGCGTGACTTTAACAAACAACAAAAACAAAACAAACAACAAAAGCGACAACCAGTCATTCATCTCATGGCAATGGATCAAATGAAGGATAAAAATGAAACGCGAAATCACCTGTTTCTCCAATCCATTCAAGACTTTTTAGAGCTGAAAAAACCCTTGCGGTCGCTGGCCAATCCGGAAAACAAGAACCACTTTGTCGGAGAACGGGCGTTTCCGGAAATTATCGATATTTGCGACGACACCAAGTTCCTAAAAGTCCGTCAACGCATTTTAAAGCATGCCCATCATACAATCGAATGGATGCAAACCAATTTCTTGACCGAACCCGGTGTCCAAGTGGCCAATCGAGACCATTTTGTGGAAATTATGAAATCGTGGACCAAAGATCCTTGTCCAGAACGAACGGAACGGCGGAGTTGTATCAGTGGCCATTGCCAGAAAAAGTATGAATGATACTACATGTAGTAGCCTTTTTAAATAATATTGTATTTAGATCTATCTAGTCTGCATAATATATTATACACAGACAATCCACCGTAACTGGTGTGTATCATTCTTTGCATCGTGTCCAAAACTAGAGAAGAGTCGCAACAACTTTTGGACAATGATATTATCTTGATCTTCCTCAGAAACTTTTTGCTAGACATACAATCATGCTCCTTCGAGGTTCACTTCACTACGTACCGCTACGACTGTACCGGTGTTGGGGAAAGGTAACTTATTTGCGTTGGACTTTCAGGTTGGTGGCTTCGTGGCTTCCACACAGGAACACAAGCTTAGAAGGGTAGTTACGGTAAATATAGGGTTAAAAATAAGGTTTTCTCTGCATTTTTTTTGTAAAAACAATAAATTACCGCAAGTACCTCAACTTAAAAGCTGGTTTTTCTTCCACTTTGAGTCATGCTTCCAGATTGTGCCATTCCTATTGTTGTCGTCAATTCGCAAGGCTGCTGCTGCCAAGTACAACAATTCCGCCTTTGATACTGCACCCGACAAGTGACTCCAATCAGGCGCACTGTCGTGTCCAAGAAAGGGATGCCCATATCCTGACAGACCTTCTTTATAACAAAATTGTAAGCATCGATAATGGGAGGGCTACGCCAATCGATGGGTGGACAAGCAGAGTGCTTATATCCCATGGAGTTGTAGTGGATTGATCTCATGTACACCTCCATGTCTTTTTGTCCTGCCATCTTCTCTCAGATTTCTCAGCATCTCTTTGACTGAATGTAGTACTCATTCAGAAGCATTGGTTTCCCTCCCATAAAGCTCGCTGGCCACTGCCCCACCGCAATTATCAACTTGTTACATTTGAAGCCATTTTTCATGCTCTGGCGTGTGACTGCCCTGGGAGTAGCTTCTGCTGGGTATCCAGAATCCACATACTCAAAGGTCACATTGGTTGCGGCGGCAGTAATGCCCATGCGGTCAGCGGTGGCTTTGAAGTGTGCAGAGTGACTACGACCAACCAAGCAAATCACAGTAGGTTCCGTCTGTTGCAGCATGGAGACGTCCACTTCACGATCATCGAACTCCGTGTCTTCTGTCGGAGATGTGACTGTTGTGTTGGAGGGCAACCAATGGAATTCATAGTCTCGAAATCGATCCAGACTTGTAGGCGCAATGCAATCTTCTGGCACTATTCCTCCATGCATTTCGAAAACATGCTTTGTACAGTGGTCCAGTTGGAACCTCGTGAAAACGGGCGAAAGGCTTCTAGTGCTTCTCCAACTCTTGTTCCACCAGAAACCTCTCCAAGCATGCCCATTCTTAGCACTTTCCATGCGGAAGGCTTCCGTGTGGACCGGTGCCAGGGCCTGGTCTACCCAGATGGAGGCATCCTTAGCTGTCAGCCGGTGGTTGAATTTGTCTTCCATGCATACTTTACTGAAGTCGTAACCCAGTAGATTGGCCGTTGGAGATGTGGGGCTGGAGACCCAATCGCTGCTGCCCTGTGGATCCATTGCATCCCTTCTTCTTCCAGTGGTTTTATCAAACGACACTATCGGTGGATTGACTAGCTTCTTCAAATCGTAAAAAAAGTCATCACAAAGACGGCAATAACCTCAAGAAAGTACTGGCCTCCGACTGGGACTTGATAACTCCCTGCCATGGACTATCGTGGTCACTTCTTGGTCAGCGAGAGCACGGAGGCTACTTGTATAACCAACAGTATCGTTTTCGTAGAGCGCCGAGATTGTGCGTTCCTGGTTCGGAGTTAGCAAAGCTGTGAAGGCCATTCCCCCCTTAAGTTCTAATAGTCGATGATGTGCTCGCATCATCCTGGTCGGACAAGTGTGAAGGAACCTCGACTTTTGGTCGTTGCTTGCTGCTAGCTGCTTGTGACAAGGCATGGACTCGACTCTCACTCGACCCCGAAGGAAGCGCCGCTCTACAAAGTTTGTGATCTGTTTTGGTTGCCTTGAACGAGAGTAGGGTCGGCATTGATATCATACTCTGGCCACTCGGCAATTCCGCACAACATCCGGCATGAAAATCCCAGTATGCACGAATGAATGTTCGAGTCGAGTGGGAGTCGAGAGTCGAGAGTCGAGTCGAGTCGAGTGAGAGTCGAGTCGAGAGTCGAGTCGAGGGTCGAGTGACGAGTCTTCTAGCTGCTCCTGCAATTGCAGGACAAATAAATCTTGGTGACACGTCGGGATAGAGGAGAGGAAATCAAGTGGAGTGTGAGGCAGGGAATCAATGGCTAAGCAAAGTCCAACTAGACTAACTGAAGTGAGGAGCATGTAGAGAGTTCAAGCCAGAGTTGAACCCTTCTCAACAGCTTTCTCGAGGGGGCGGTACGGTACTAACAGGTGGGACTGGGACTGTGCTTCTTGCAAACACGGCCACAGCCACTAGCTAGCTAGTATGCGCTTCTTTTAATTTATGCATGCCTCGTTCAAGTTGGTGACAGGTGGTGTCAGCAAAGCGGAAGGGTCACCCGCTCCTCCTCCTATGAGAGGTACATGTACGTACTGTGCAGCAGCAGAAGCGGATCGGAGTAGACAGGGAAGCCCAAGAGACAAGCCCACTGGAGAGGCTCGGAAAGGCTTTCCTACCGAAAATGCGGAAATCTTTCGTTCTGCAATGCGGAAATCTTTCGTTCTGCTTTGCTGGTTAGCTGGCCTTTGATAGATTCTCCACGTACATGCCGTCCCAAAGAAGTAGAACCCTTATCATTGGGTTGCAATTGCAAAGGGAGCAGTGTAGCTTCAACATCTCGATTTTTAATTGGCTAGCCAGCCAGCCACTGGTAGCTCGAGTAGTCACACCTTGTGCCTTGTTGCCCTGATGTTGGTGCGTGAAAGATGTCAGCGACGGAGCAACGGCTCCACCTTTGAGGGGCCCACACTAGCTAGCTCGCCAGATACCGGGCGGGAAAAGAGGTCGGCAACACAGTAGATATATATTGCCAAGAAGGGACTCTGCTGTGGACCAGAGAGAGTTCGAGAGAGAGAGAGACAAGCTCCAACTACTGAATGTGCTGGGAGCTGTGAAGAGTACGTTGGGAGACAAGATTGGGGTTCCTCACGTGTTCACCCGGTGTAAGGTTCTAGTGAAACAACCGGAACAGCTTTGCGAGCTTGCGAATGATAATCGAATGTGGCAACCTTCCCGGATTCATCACAGCCTTGTAGAGATTCGGCCGAAGAAGGAGAGGACAAAGATGCATCGCGATGATAACAAATCTCCTACGAGCAATGCTTTGGGAGAATCCAACTCGAAAACTGATGGACGTCAAGAGATGCAAGTAGTAGGGAACGAAGTCCTGTTGCGAAGGCTCCCCAGTTCAGCCACGAGCAAAGAGCCACCTCCAGATTCTGATCACAAGAGCCCAGAACAGAATCACCCTCCTCCTCCTCCCTTCAACCCCATGCAACCATCTCAAAGTGGCCCTGTTCACAGTGTTGTGCCAGACTTGATGAGAGTCTACGAGAGTCTCACCAATGTAAATCCACAGGCTCAGGGACAGCATCATCCACAGAAACAGCCCCCACAACCTCCATCCCACCATGAGCAACTTCAGCAGCAACAACCTCCTATCCATAAAGATCCAGTCTACTATAAAGAACCTCAGGAGGCACCACAAACTCCAACACAGCATGTCAATTATTCGTACATCACATCAGAAGAACAATATCGTCAACTATATGAGCAAGGAACTGTGAATCATTTCGGCGGGCATGTCCCAACATCCCTCCCCTACATTCCTGCCCCCTACGACGATAAAAGGGCGGAATCAGAGACATATCTGGAAGCAATCAAGACTGAGGAATCTAACTCAACTTCCCTATCTCAGTCGTCTCTTAGGAGAAAGAGAACCAGTATCAGCAGCCAGCAATCTGATCAGGATTGCAAAGGAACATCCAAACCGAGGGGTCGCAAGAAAGCCAAAGAGACAGATGGGCGGTGGTCCAAGCGCTTCGCATGGCCAGAAGATCTACATAGAGACTTTGTATCGGCGGTCTTTGATGTTGGCTTGAAGCATTCCAGCCCCTCAACCATACTAGAACATGTGCCAAAGCATCCACAAATGACATCCAACCGGATCAAATCTCACCTACAGAAATATCGAGTACACCGAACCAAATCAAAGCAAGAGTTCCTGTCATCTTATGAAACGACACTCCAAGAGTGCAAGAGCGCAGATAAGGATGCCGCCAAGTCTCTCTCCAATGGGGAAGCACCAGTGCGCCCAAGTCGTACCGCCGTTACCAACAGTGATTCCGCCTCTCCCGCTAACCAAGATGGCACGAGCCAGGAGGCACAAATGCCCCCGGCAGCTGCCGCGCCTCCTCCTCCTCGTATGGGTCCTCCTCCACCGGGCCAAGAAGGTTTGATGGTGCCCAAGTTGGCCGAGGCCGAAAAGACCTCACCTGTTGGGGCGTCGATGGGGCATCTTTTGGGTCTCTTCTTCTCTCTGAAAAAGGAGTTGTTGATGCAGAGAAACTCTCGGGCATCTTGTACTGTACCAGGAATAGCACCAACCACTGCAAGTTTAGGAGCTGCTCCTGGACCCGTCTCTGCTTTCTACAACTCGTTCAACGGAACTAACGTCCCGACTGCCCCCGCCACCATCGTTCCTAATCCCATGGCAGCTCCAGCGGTCATGTCAGCAATCACGAGGGATTGGTCGTCTGGCAATACTGGTGGGGCCAATACAGCGGTAACAGGGGCGGGGCCCATCATGCCCACCATGAACAAGATTGAAGCCAGCAGCAGAATGAAACAAGAGATGCAGAATCAAATGGTGTTCCAGAACAAAATGAGGGAACTGAAGCAGCAAGAGCTGAACAAGTACAAGCACATTGTACCCAATCCAGCTCCAACAGAGACGACGGCGCGATTCAAGGAAGGGGGTGCGGCGGTGTATGGCGACCAATACTCAGCCGCCAATCAGTATTCCAGCGAAACACACACAACCGAAGGGGGAGGAGTCCATCACCAACACCATCATCAGGTACCTCAAGCTCCACCTCTTCGTCCAGAGCACCTGCCGAGAGCAGGCGAAGGCAACGAAGAACGGCATGATGCCAGTAGATCTGCTCCAGCAGCCAACAATCCCCAAGGAGCGGGTGAAACGGCGATTGCTGCCGACAGAGCACGAGCTCCTTCTTTGGGAAATGATGACGTTTGGAATCCAGATGTGATGGACGAGCAGCTATTTGAGTTCCTAATGAACAACTAATCAGATAGTAGTGCACGATATTCAATGGTGGGGTTCATAGCAAGCAGTTTTGCGCTGCTGTCTAAGAAAAGTGAGCATAGTTCGTTTGTGCATTGCCCACGGTTTTCACCAAACCCAAAGTTGCCGATAGTATAGCCAGTCGGAGTAGCTACTCTTCTCGCTCGTAAAGATCCAACCATCTGGCTTCGGCCACTCGACCCAGCTCGACGAGAGCGTCATCGACAACCCTGCTTTTTCGTCTCGTCCTAGACACTCGCCTTTGAGCCCGTCTTCCTCGCCGTGGTTCTGGTACACCACTCCAATCTTGATCCTCATTCTGCAGCAATTTCCACTCTTTGGTATCGTCGTTTCTTCGGGTGGCCACCAAGAGGAGGAGTGCCTGTAAATCGGCCTGCCGCGTGAATTGAAGATGAGACGGTGCTTCCTTTTTGTACCGCGATAGCAATTCGGCTTGTGTGCTGTGGGGAGATTCCTGAACGAGTCGTCGCAAAAATGCAGCACTGGATTCGATGGGTGACAACATCCAAGAGTAGGGAGTAGTATCTTGTGTATTGTCGTTGTCGTTGCAAAGGACGACGGACGTGTTGGTGACGGAATGGACCGCTTGATCGAGATAGTAGAGGAGCTCTTGTTGGAGATGTGGTTCGTACCGTATGCGATGGTCCAAAAACATGCTAGATCCCTCCTTAGCGTCGTCGTCGTCGTCGTCGTCGTCTGCGTTGTACGATTCATTGTTGTACCAATTCAAATAATCTTGCACAATGCTGGCCATACAGTTGGTCTGTACAATTGTGTTTGGTGGTTGTATTGCTGTCAAAGCTCGCCGTAACTGTTCGGCAATCAGCACTCGATGCCACGTCTTTTCCTCAAATGTACGGGTTGGCAACGACCATGTTGACGGTGTTGCTGTTGCAGAATGTAGAATATTGGTTACCCAAGGTCCTCGTTCTTCTTCTTGGGCATCTGATACCTGTGCTTGTCGATTCCTAGAATATCGAAAGCGACGTACATCTTCTTCCAAGGCCTCAATCTTGTCCAATGGACCCGCTGCTAGAGGTTGATCGTCATCTGCTGTTGCTGTTGTTGATTCCAGCACTGTCCGTACAAAAGGTAAGCTCCCAAATACCTTGACCCGATCCCGTTGTGGTTGCTTTCGTTTCCAGTTTCCGGGTCGATTGCAGCGCAAACATCTCTGTTTCAATTCGCCATCCGACGTCACGACAAACACATTGCAGTTGTTGATTGTGGCATTGTTGTTGTTGTTTCCTTTTTTCGAGACCGAGTCAGTAGTAGTGGATTCATTCAGCTGATTGTCCATGAGGAACCACCGAGTCGCTTGTGCAATGACATCATCGGCCGTTTGCTGTGGCCCGGCAAACACCACCGACATGTCATGATGGTGGATGGCCTCGGCGTGACAAGCGTGATCCATGACGCCAATGACATGGACCAAAGATTGGTGGTGTTGTTGCAGCTGCTTCTTCCATGCACGGAGGTAATGGAACATGTCTCGATGGGTCCATTCAAAATCCGTCTTGCCGCGGACATTGTTGGCATCAATCAGCAAGATGACGGGACGGCCTTGTTCCTCCAGACTGACATGGATGCAGCTTTCCAGGGCTTTGGGATGTTGCTTTCCTCGGCGTTTCTTCAGACTCGAATTCTGTTGGATACTAGCATTATCCTTGGTGGCCTGGATGGAGGCAAACCGAGTATTGCCATGAAGGAGTTTCCGCTTGGTTGGTTTGGACTTTAGAACGAAGGAGGAAGATCCCACCAACAAAACCGACACCAACACGAAGAGCTTGAGAAGCAGAGAAGAATCTTTCATCATTGATACTACTGCTTCATGCCACCAAGTCATCTACCCTTTCACGCCTTCCTATCTTGCAATCCTCGAATGTTCTGGATCTTGGCGCTGATGGTTGTCGGTGGTCGGCAGCACAAATTACCCCAACAAGTATTCCCCAATCTCCCTTTTGGATCGTCAAACGTGGAAGCGTAACGTGGAAGAGGGTTTCCGGCCTCCAACAAAACAAAAAGTTTCTTGATCGACCAAAGCACATTTTTGTCGATCCAATCTACCAGGTACGTCCAACTGTGGCGTTGACTAGACTGCAAGGCGGACGACATGGTTGATTTTTCAGAGGGTAGGTGGCTACCGGTGGCGGAGGTAGAGGTCGTTGTCAGTACGAGTCTTTGTGACCGTGTCAAATGGTCATCGACACCAGGTTGAACGATAAGGCCCCAAATAAATATAATATTATCATATTTTCTCTTTCATGTAGCCAGCGCCAAGCTAACCAGGTGCTGGGCTGATGTATGCAGCCTTTGTTCCAATACATGTAGCTAGTTCGAAAGCCTCTATCTAGCTGGCCCCTACTAACTAGCTAGGTCCATCATATTGATCGTGCCCTCAGTGCTCGCCAGCTGATTGGGTTGCTTGGAGGTGGTCTTGTCCGATGCTGATTTCTCCTCATTGACTGTACCGTACCTTGCTGCAAGCTACAGCTCGTGGTGCCAAGAGGTAAGAAAAGCTCCACCGCTTGTGTTCGGACAGAAGATTGCGAATGACGCGCAGTTGGGTATGAAAACTAAAATTCAACCGTCCGGACAATCAAAAGGTATCTTGAGACGCCAGAGGAAAAGATCCGAGCCTTGTGAACCCAAGTTACGGCAAGATCTTGGATCTTTCCCAGCCATTATCTCAGCCACCGGCACCAGTACAGAGGCCATCATATTATGCTGAAGATCTCACAATAATCCAAGAAGCAAAAACAAAGGCAAAGCAGTCAAGAAAACGCCAAGCCTACAGCTACAGCCTCCATACCTCTCTTTTTGTTTGTTTGTAATGGCCACTTTTGAAGAAAAGAAGGAAGAAACAGCAATGACTACGGAAACCACCACCAACAACAACACTGTCGAAAAGGACCGCGAGGCGTTTGCTGATAAGGTCTTTCAAGCTGTCTTGGGAGCCCAGATGGTGCAGACGGCCTATCTGGGCTACACACTTGGCTGGTATCAGGCACTGAATGATGCGGAAAAGGCCCTGACTCCCGTTGAATTGGCCAAAGCCACTGATTCGTCGCCACGCTATGCCAGAGAATGGTTAGAACAACAAACCATTGGACGTTGGATCGTGTGCGACAATCCTTCGGAAAGCAATCCAGACGCTCGTCAATTTCGGTTGCCCCCTGCTCATGCCGGAGTGTTGACGGATGTCTTGGCATTGGATTACCTCATGCCATTGGCAGTTATTCAAGCCGGATGGGGCAAGGATATGGACAAGTTGGTCGATGCGTACAAAAACGATACTGGACTGAGTTGGGAGGACATGACCAATGATGCCCGTGAACAACAAGCAGCACAGAATCGTCCCTTTTTCCTCAACGGGCTCGCAAAAATTTTGCAAGACTCCATGGATTCTGCCACGGTGGAACGATTGCAAACCACGGGTGGCAAGGTGGCCGATATTGGGGCGGGATACGCCTGGAGCTCCATTGGAGTGGCCCATCATTTTCCGGCCGCCCGTGTCGATGCATATGATGTGGATGCCCCCTCCATTGAACAAGCCAACAAGAATATTGCACTCGAGGGACTAGAGGAACGAGTCAAGGCACATTGCGTCGATGCATCTACGGTCGTCCAGGACTTGAATACACACTACGATCTTGTCATGGCATTGGAATGCGTCCATGACATGAACGATCCCATTTCCGTGCTTAAAACCATGCGCGAAATGGCAGGCACGGATGGCACTGTCATTGTCATGGACGAACGTGTGGCAGAAGACTTTGCTCAGGCCAATAAAGACCATGACCCGGTCGAACAAGTCATGTACGGATTCTCTTGCATGTGTTGCTTGCCGGATGGAAAGAGTCGACCCAATTCCGTTGCAACCGGAACCGTGATGCGTCCCAGTATCTTGCGCATGTACGCCCAGCAAGCCGGGTTTCGTGAGATTGAAATTTTGCCAGACGAGAATGACTTTTTCCGCTTCTACAAGTTGCTCAAGTAGTCTAGACTAGTACTAGCTAGCTATGATAGGAGCAATAGGTCGGTGGTGCGGTTTTCCATGCGGCTTCCATAGGGAAGCAAGGGAGCCATGGAACGTACCGGTATGATGAACTCGATCCATACTTGTAGCAAAAAAGGAAGTTTCAAAGTCAGCTTTAGCAATCCATAATCAAAACCTCACTTCAAGTGGACAGCATTGTTACGGTGGTCTATAGCTATTGGCACAGCTTGTGCTTGCTAGCTTGCGCACCAATTGGAGAGTTGTGGGTGAGACGACCTTTTCACTCCCGCTGGGAACGACTTTTCACACAACGCTGGGCCATGAATGTGTGGAAGACAGACAGACATCCATCGACAGTTTTGAAAGCGTGTTTCCAAAAGTGTCCTAATCTGTTCCCTATTGACATCACTATTGCTCTTATCCATTGAATTGCAGTGCCGGACAGACCTCAAAGAAAGCAGCTTTTCTTAAGAGATTTATGTCGAAAACCCTAAAGCTCGGCAAGCTTGTACTCCCTAAGTCTTGTGCACCCAATGCGCTGCTTGTGCAAAAGTAATGTCCGTTCGACTGCCTATTGCCAGCTTGGCCGGTGCAAGTTGAAGTGGAGAGTAATGGAGTGTGGAGCTCGTTGTACGTCACTTCGGGTCGGGCAGTTCTGACAGTTCGAACCCACGTCGTGCGTCATCCTCTGACGTAACCGCTCTGAATACCCACATCATCTCATTTTGTCTATTTTGTTGTGGTGTCGAGCTGCCACCTACTAAGGGCCTCAGTACAAACTTCAATGCGTCATTTAAATTCTATTGCGCGGGTTTTCGCAAAAATAAGGCATGTAGTCTAAAACATGGGGTAACAGGGTAGCTTGGAAGTACCCACTGTTTTATAAGATTTCTTTGGCCTCACCCCCTTCTAGGATACCCCAAATTTGTTTTACTTGCACCTCTAATGTTCAATAACAATCGAAACTCCATATCTTTCTTAAGATTCTCTTTCTTGGATGTCGTGTGATTGCTACCTATTGCCTCGTTCTCATGACAGGGACAGCGTAGAAACCAGTCAGTGTTGGATTTCCGAAGCACTGACAACTTTTAACGCACGTTGATTGCCCCCTTGCATCCATCTCTCATCGCCTGAACCGTGCGGCGGAAGCCTGTAGGGATTGGCAATATTGTTGTTGTTTTGAGTTTGGAGCCCCAGCTTGACCTTGCACACATCATCTGAGCCACATCACCATCATCACTTTAGTTCAACCCAACCCATCTCATCATCAATCATTCAATTAAACACAGTACGGTAGTCTACCACTATCTATCTATCTATCTATCTTTCTATCTATCCTGCCATGGCATCCACAAGTCGAGGTAGCAGCAACGATCACGAATCATCATCCGAGAGTGGTGGCTCCGAGGGATCGGATGCCAGAAGTCTCGGAGAAGTGTGGTTCAACCTCATGGACAGAAGCAATGATGTATCGCCCAAGCCATCATCAGATGCAGGGACGTCCGCCGATGGTAGGTCCATGATGCTCGCAGTAGCCGGCGCCTCTCCGGGGTATGCGAGGATCGATCGATACGCACCGCCTGGTGGTGGACTCGTGTTTCCGACAACCATCAGCACCACCCAGAAACGCAACTCCATGGGATCCTCCGATAGTGCTGCGGGGGGCGGCAAGAATTCCAAACGAAGGAAGCGAAACCTCACAGAAGCCAAGCGAGTAGAACGAAACGCAAGGGAGCAGGCAAGGAGCAACCGGTTATCAGAGCAGTTCGCGGAGCTACGGGATCTCCTTCTCAAGGCAGGGATCGTGGTTCCCAAAGGAACCAAAGGATCAGTGCTTTGCTTGGTGAGGGATTACATTCGAGTGCTCGAAGAAAACCGGAAGAAAGTTGAAACGTAAGTCGCCATGGACAACAGACACAGCCATCCATTTGGCATGCTTTGGAAGGGTTGCTACGATGTATTGCCCCGAGGGGTTCGCTTCTGCCATCGCATCCATCATTAGCTAACAATCCCACTCTTATCTCTCTTATCACGTTTCAGGGAAGTCCAGCACCTTCGACAGCAACTAGCAAACATGGGCCAAGGAAACCAGGGTTCTCAGACAGCACAAGCTCTCCAACTTGTGACGTCAAGGAATGGGATGCCCGCGCTTGTTGGCGGGCACTGCCAAGATCCTGGTAGCGCAGCCTTTCCAGACGAGGTCATGAACGAATCGCATTATCGAGCTGCATTTGATCATTGTGCCATTGCCATGGTAAGTTAATGTAATGTTATAACTAGCTAGTGCCTACGGTACTCGGAAAGCTAGCAACGACGATTTCATTATCTAACAAATGGCTCCTCTTTCTTGCAGGGCATTGCAACCTTGGGAGGCACCCTGGTGGACTGCAACCAGTTGTTTTGTGCCATGATTCAGCACGAAAAGGAATACCTCAAGACTCTCTCGGTCTTTAATCTGACGGCACACGATCAGCTCTCGTATGCCTTTGACCGACTGAGCGACTTGCTCACAAACTCTACAGCCGCACCGGATACCGAGGCCGCATCCATCAATGTTTCTTCCACAATTCCCGGCCTCGGCCTCAAGATTACGCTTTTGGATCATTCCACCGATTCCACAACCTTTCAGGGCGACTGTCGAAAGAAGCGATTACTCATCACCCTTCTCAAGAAGTCACCCGAGCCTCTTCCACCCGGTGCGTTTGGCCTCCCAACCGGACCTCAAGCTCCCGTTACGGGCGCCCCGCCTCAACCGACGGTTCTATCAGGTGGAATGAATCTTCCAAGCAAAGAGGAGCAAGATCCATCGGCATTCTATGCTACGGGCTAAGTCTGCCTATCCTTTCGTGTTTGCTCAATCGTAGTCTTTCTGGTCGTGGCCAGTTCCATATCGTCGCAGTCAAGAGTCAGTCCCTTCGGAGCTACGCTGCGCTCTTTGGATGCATGCATGCAAAAGGTGTTACGGAAACAATCGAAAATGATGACGATTATGTCATTCCATGATTATATGCTATACAAAATGTATTTAAATATGAATTACTTCCTTGTAGATACTACTAGCTAGCTGCTAGCTAGAACAGCCAAACAGAAGCAGTCCAGCCAGCAGGACCATAACGAGCCATCTGTCGTGCAGTGGCCACAAGCTAGGAATGCAAGCAAAGGTACCGTATTCCAGAAACAATTGAACTGATGACGATCATGTCATTCATGATTCAGCTTGAGAACTAGCCAGTGTGTGGCGGGCGTCTGTTTCTCCAGTAAGATTTTATTTTAAGGTGACAAAAGATCATCATACCGGTACGTTGCGGCCTTCGTGCTGCAGTTTTCCCTTCCGATTTCAATGGTTATTAAAATCTGAACCCTTGCCACCTTGGCCTTTAGAAACCATGCATGAACGACGCGTTCAAAGGCAAAATCAAATCGAATAATGATTTGATTCAATCAAAGTGGATTCTCCATCTACGTTTATTAGTTGACGGGTTGCCTAAGCTGAATGATTCAATCAGAACTAACCCAGCCAGTTGAGGGCACTTGCTAGGCTAGCTATCCCAGGGCCGCCTGTTCTCGTGCTATACAAAATGTATTGTCTAAATATGAATTACTTCTCTTGCAGATACAACTAGAACAGCCAAACAAACAGAAACGGTCCAGCCAACAAGACCGCAACGAGCCACCTGCCGTGGCGACGAGAGCTCGGGGCGGCGGGCCCCAAGCAAAGGAAGCGACCTACTCCATCGGGTACTCAAACTCTGCCTGAAAAGCGTCCAGAACAGAAGGGGCTGCAGGCTCAGCAAGAGAAAGGTCAGCAAGGGTAAGGTCGAGGTCAGTCCCTGAACTCCCCCCTGTGTCAACCGCCTCGCGACCGTCCAGGAAGCTAAATTCGTCCTCCACAACCGGGAAGAACGGCTTTTCAAAAGAGTCCAGCCATCCTGCGAGTGTCTCGTTGCTGAGGATAGCACTCATGTCAACCACTGGAACGCATATGGTACTTGGTGGTGGTTGGCACTGCTCCTTGGTAATTGCGTTGGGGTGCTTTTTACGCTCCCTCAGGCGTTGAATGACCTTGTTGTACTGCTTGTCAGCTGTGGCCTCGTAGTAGGAACCTTCCCATTTGCCCACAATTCTTCCACCATTCGCCTTGTGCGAAGCAATGCAGCCCCAGACAACATCGGCCTTTTCCCGGTTGGTGATGGCCTTGGCAAAGTCTTGCTTTCTGGAGTCGACCAAGGCTCGGAAGTGCTTGGTTCCCACGTGGTGGTTGGATTCTCCACCACGGCCCAAGACGCAATCGAGATCGCCGGGCTTCAAACCAATGCAGCGGCTGAGATCCAAGCCTTTCTTGATCATTTGCCTGTTCTTGGTGGTCTTTTTGATCACCAGGTTCTTGCGAGAAGAGGATGGCATGGTGGGTGGATCAAAGAACGTGATCGAAAAGAGAAGATTGCAGTTGACTTTGGTTGCGGTTGGCTGGAGCCAAGCGAATGAAATTGTGAGCTTTCGCCATAAGCTGAAAAATTGAAAGGCGAACAAAGCCAGCTTCACTATGATAAAGATCCAGCTCAAATTTTTCCTCGAGTACTCCAATCCTGCTCCGATGCAATGAGACGCTGAGCCCACGTTTGGCAGATCGGTACGGTCTCACTTGGAGTTCTGGTGCCAATGCCTCGGTACACAAGCGGTACCTCCCTGGACACTAGAGTCTGGAGTCGTTGGACATTAACGTTCCTTTGCCTGCACTCATCCAGGTCTGCTTGGAGCTGTTACTATTGCGCATCGTCGTGTTCCCCAGTTCGCGGGCCTGGGTGGCTGTTTCTTTGATATGCAATGCGGCTGTAAGGAGGAGAAGACAGAAGACAGCACAGAGCATTGGCTTATACCAGTGGGAAAACTTTTGATGCAGCAAACTGCCGGCCATATGCGTGTATTGTGCACTAAACTGAAGATTTTACTCACCCCACACGGTACAGTATGCTAGAGCCAGAACTAGAACTGTGTACTAGTACCACTCGATGGCCACAACGGCTTCGTAAGTTGTGAAAGCGTCAACCTTCAACCATGCGAATGACATGTTGTGCACTCTGCTTCTCGGCGTTGTGCACTCTGCTTGTAGCTGTACAGAGAGCAACTGGACACTTGCCCTCTCGATTTCAGTGCACAATCGCTTCATCGAAAGGTGGACCGAGGTGATAGAAGGAGCCAATTTTCACCGGTATTCATTTGGCAGCTTTAAACCCTTTTGGTACAAGTTCTGAAGTGGTACCAAAAGCAAAAAGAAATATCCACGGCTGAAAAATCAAGAAGTCCAAAATCTTTACAAAAGATTGATGGCAAGTCTGAAGAATTCGCACTCGGACACACTTCCTCTTGTTCTTTCCTGCACCCACATTTCGTACGAAGTACGTACTTCAAGCTTGTCCGAACCGTTTGCCCGTTGGGCAAATTCATGCCCAAAGAATCCGTGACTGCGCCTTTTCAGCTGATGCTTGTCCGAACCGTTTGCCCTTCGGCAAATTCACGACACATCTTGGCCTGGTTGGTTGGTTTGGATTCACGACACGGGGCAACGATGGTTTGTGGCTACGGGTGACAAGGCAACGTTTGGCTACTTTGCCACCATCTTCTCCCAAAAGCCACCATGACGGACTTGATTGAGCAACAACCCCAGCAAGAAACCACGGTTGATCCGCTTGGCATGGATACCGATGACCTCTTCGGGTTGGGGTTGATCCTTGGGGATAACAGCGATGCATCCATGGCATCCAGTGGCGAACCCAAAGTCTACTTGGAAGATCACCATGTCGTCCTCAAAGCGCATTCCAAACCCACCGAAGCCACAAAGATATTTAAAGAAAAGGTTAGGTTTGTCTGCGGCAGGAACGAGCTGAAGGACGATGTGATTGAGTCTATCAAAGCCCTCCAAGATGCCTATTATGCCTGTCGAAACAGCGGCGCGGTCAAGAAAACCAGCTTTTGGGTGAGTGTGGACAAGGCCCAACACGAAGGCAAGTTCGAGGAATGGACAATCGCAAACGCGCGAGAAGATATCAGGTACATCAAAGCTCCACAAGGCAAGAAAGGCAAGGAGGTAGCCGTTGTTCAGGCGAACAACAATTGTTTGCGCGATGAAATCAAGAACAACGGTGGCAGATCCACAGAATCCAGGAGGAAGCGAGCCAAGCCTGATCAGGTGGTTGTATTGGAGGAGGAGCCAGAAAGATCCGCACCTCCAATGCCAGTTCCGTCTCTTTCCGTGGCGGTGCAACCCAAATTTGCTCTCCAAGGACTGGAGGGGCTGCAGGGACACGCCATGAATGTGTGTGAGGCGTGGATCAACGAGAGCAAGGATTGGGCAGAGCGAGTGGTCAAGCGGTGTCTTGTGGATAAGTTTGAAGAAGATGTGAAGGAGTATGACACCTTTCTCAAGCAAAACCCAGTCCCAATGACAAACCAAATGGATGAAGACTATAACAGGCATCGCCAGGAGACTCACAACAGCCTTCTCGTTGATATCTTGAACCGTTTGGGAAACCGAATGGTGGAATGGTACGACGAGAACTACCGTGCTAGGACATCTCGAGCTTCTGCGTCGCAGAGGAGCACCAACCAAGGCCCGAATGGAGATGGCCATGACCGCAAGCCTCATCTCGGAGGAGGACCAAACGGAAGTGCTGGCGGTGGTGGAGGCGGGGCCGATTTCCCTCCCTTCAGAAGCGATTTTGCTTGTCGTGGCTGCTCTGGTGGGCCGGGAGATGAGAACTCCCACATGGATGACAGCTACGAGGATTCCGATAGTGATTGGGATTCGAGTTCCAATTTCACAGACTGGGATGACGACGAAGAGGAGGAAGACCTCACCAGTGTCACGTCCTTGACTTGTGATGGTTCTCTGGAGCTAGCGGTTTCTGGGCTGGAGATTTTGGTCCGGCCAGAGAATGACGCAGAACAAGCACTACAAATTGAATGTACGGTGGATGCGAAGGATTTGCAACTCTTGCAGTTGGACGACTTCAACGTGCCGATTGCGCAGCATGTGGTGGAGCTTGGTCCTCATGTGTACGACGATCACCCCTACGCATACTACGATTTGTTCAGTGGCGTCATTTCTATCGAATCGTCCGATGCTAGTCTGGACTCGTCAGGTATGTGGTATCCCGTGGTTTCCCGTGTATCGTGTGCCATCCTGTTGTCTCAGCCCTGCCTGCACCGTACCGGTATTGTGCACAGCCCATGATGTACCGGTAGCCTCGCCTCATTCGCTTGCTTCCAACGACGGGAATGGGCTTCAAGCCTACATGGATGCCGATGCCACCGAAGCGAGCGAGAGCATCGCGTACAAGGCTAGTCCTTTCGAGCAACTCGCGCTTGCAACGGCAGAGAACCCTAGTGATGACGATCTAACGGAGAAAGATGCAGAGGCCCTGATATCGTCCGTGTCCGGTTCAGATCCCATCGTGGGAAGCGTGTGCCATCTCCGCAACGACTCTTGTTCGGGGAGTGCACAACATGAAGCAGCAAAGACACCGTTTGTTTCCGAGGCCGAGAGTGGGTATCAGAAGAAGCTCACCAAACAATGTATTCATCACTGTGACAGCACGGAAATCAAGATTCCAGAACGACTGGTGGAGTTTGGTGATGATCGCATCTTTTGGCAAAGACAAGACATGAAGACGTCAAAGAACGATGTCGACGAGACAGCCCGTGCCCCTCCAAAGGTATGCATGGACCGCCTTATAAATGTTACCCCTTCGTTTGCCATTTGTCGTTCGCTTACAGCTTCCCTTCTGATTTGGTGTCGTTTGCAGCGAACGAGCAGCAGGCTGAGCTCGTTCCAGATTCGCTTAAAGAGCCTCGGGCGCATGGGCTGTTGGCTGGATAAGACGTACGCTGGCAAATCCTCGTGCTCTTTGCATCCGCGACGCCGACAATCCCTTTTTGTGGATCCACAATTCCGTCTGGATTCCGACGATGAAACGGAGGGCACAGATGTCGAGGATCTCTTATCGCTTGACCACGAAATCAAATCCTAAACAGATACACAAATGCTACGTAGAAATACATTGGTTGCCCAGCGTGAGTGTTGTAGCGTGTGGGGTCCGTGTCTTTCCCCACTTTGTCTCCTTCATAGCTGTTGGTGCCCCCCCTCGTGTTCGGACTCACAAAGAGGAATCACGGCCACAGAAGGACGGCACAAGCAAAGAACGAAACAAATGAACAGATACATCTTTTCAGGTCGATTTGTCGCTGCTGGCTCCGGTGGCAGACGCCACAACAAGCCAGCAGGAACCCATCCTTGCAGGAGGAGAGAAGGAGGCGGCTCAGGGTGGCTTGTTGTTGGCTTGCCAGCTAATACGTTGATACCATGGTACTCCTGTACTAGGATTCCTTATTGAAGCTAGCTCTCTATTTAAGCCCCCCTCATGGCATTCCCCTATTGCTCGTGCGTTCCTCGTGGCGACATTCCTTGCAAAAAGGAAGCAATCAGTGTTTTGCTTTTCGAGTCCAAACCTTGAAGAATCTTGCCCTGCAAAAAACTCTCGGGCGAAACAACTGTCGAATCGTCTGCAACGAACTTCACCTCTGGCAAGAACCCCGGAGCATTCTGGTCGACAATTTTGCACTCGTCAAAGTCGACTCCCAATTCCGTGGCGAACTGTTGCGCCGTCCGCACTGATCCCAATCCCAAGTAGCGACTGTCCAATGATGTTGTATCCGTCAATTGCTGCCGCACCGCTTGCAGTGATGCTTGCTTGCGTTTTTGCTGCCACGGTGTTGTGGTCCGTTGCGTTGTAGCAGTAGGCCGATGTGCCCTACTCCACAAGTGGTAACACACACTTTGGACAGGTGCATACAAATCATATCCATGCGTATAGAGGCGCACGGCCATGCTGAGTTCTTCTCCAAAAAACAAATGATGCAACTGTGGATCGTACGGGCAATCCTGAATCACGCTGGATCGTCCAAAATTAAAGCCCGCCGCATAGAGGCGACAGCGAATGGGTTTTGTTACTTCTGCCAATGTAAAGAGACGCCCGCGTTGTCGCAACAGACCCTGGTCGTCAAATTTCCACGGTACCAAGACGGTCCCCCGTGTCTCGTTGGGAATTTGATGGGGCAAGTGATATCCTACGGGATAGGCGGTCAAGAGGACCTTGTCGTTATTTTCGTCTTGATGAATGAGTTGCTCCAATTCCTGAATCAGATAGGAATCCCAATGTTTGCGAAAGCGCATGTGCGAATCAATCTGGAGGACATAGTCTTCTCCCCGCCACAAGGATTGCGCCAGTGCTCTGGCATAGCACGGTCCGGTGGCATCTCGTGCTTCGAGTTGGAGACACCGGACATGTGATGAATACCAATCGTCGTCCTTCTTCATGCTGTTGAGATCATTGAGAATGGATTGGTCTTGTTGCGTGTCCACTTGTAGAACCAACCCGACAAAGACCCGTTGAGGATGCGTGGCCGTGGCTTTCAAATGTCGAATGGTAGGACCCGTTTCCGAGTCGCGATAGGCGGCAATGGACACAAAGATTGTTTTAGAAGAATGTAAATTGTGGGTTGTGTCTGACAAAACAAGAGGTGGTGGGCCCACAGCGGATGGTTGTTGGTTGCTGTGACTCTTTCCGTTTGTCTCCCCATTGCTGGCTTTCCCATCATTCTCCAACGGGATCATCATCTTCTTTTGTTGCTGCTGCTGCTGTTGCTGTTTGATTATTTTGATTGTTCCATACAACCAAATGGTGAGTGCCAATCGTGGACGCCGTAGACTGGGTCTGACTTCATGTTCCACGCCATCGGCTCGAAAGCAAATCATGCGATTGGAATAGGGACACACATCCACAAAACTGCCAGTGTCGCCAGCATCCAAAAAGAGTCGCAAACATCCTCCATCGTGTTTCACATCCCAATCTTCGGGCGTCAAGTAATAGACACCGGTCAAGAGTCGTTCGCTAGTAGATGTTGTTGTAGTTGTATCTTCCTGACGACACTGATTGGCACGGCGATCGCAATGCAGTGGATAACCACTGACTCGATCGCCTGGAAATTCGGCAATTTGAACGGACGTCAGGTTCCCATCCAACTCCATACAATCACTCAAATAGTGACGTGCCGTGGTTTCAAAAGAGTGAATGAGACTGTGGAGATGTGGAAATTCCGTGGCAAAATTCGGTTGCTGTCGAATGGCACGACGGACAAATGTACTCTTGTCTCCTCGGACCATCGTAGGCATGATGAGATCAGTATTGGATTGTTGTTGTGGCATCACCAAGGACATGACGTCCAACGTTTGTCGTTCTCCGTGTGTGACAGCCGCCGTCATTTCCTGGAGAAGATTTCCCTCCAGTAATTCGCGTCGCAAGGATTCTACAAATTGCGGCAATGGCATGACATGATCCATCACATACCAACTGGACGAATCCGCCGTGGGACCCGACAACAGTCGAGTCGTAAGAGGAACCCAACAGCGAAGCAAGGAGGGTTCATCATCATGGTCGGATGATGATGATGATGAAGGAGGAGGATCGGACGAGGAAGCCTTAGTATGATTGTTGTCGGCCATCGTCGTCATTTGGCTCAATAATTAATTGTCGCGAGGGTTGTCATCGCAGTGAGAAGCTTTTTCATGCAAAGCCGGCTTGAGCTGCTGAATCGAATCTCGATCGTCGCTGTTCTGGACTTTGTGGTCCCAGATTGCAACGCCTGACAACCACTATTTTGAAAACGGGGGTTTACTGGCGCAGAATCCTACCTTAAGACCGCAGGATTTCGACTTAGGAGCGCATGATTTAGACTTAGAGGCATCTCCGCCAGGAGATGCTGTAGGCTTGTCTATTTAATACAGTCAAATCACGCATGCAGACACTGACGAAATAGTCACTTATGAGCGCAAGATCTGGCTTTAGAGGAGTACAGTATCATACAAGCGAGGCTTACCAATTTTCTGGCTCTTTGTGGACGGGCTGGCCCAGATCGGCACAAAGCCGGCTTGAGCTGCTAATAAATGTGAGTTTCGCGGTGCCTTCCAATGGATGCCAAAAAAAGGCACACGACGAGGTCAAGTCAAACTCCAGCCTACAATCTACTATTTTAATAGCTACAAAGCAATTTGCCGCTTGATCATAGACTAATACCCCCATTTTGTCAAAAGATACTACAAGTATCCAGGCTAATAGTCTAATACTATCCAAGGGTATCTACATGTATTATTTGTGTTCTAGCTAGATGGGTTTTCTCTCTGTGGCTGGCTGGGATCCGTGTTCGAATCAATCCTTGTTTTTCCTTCGCCTAAACTACAAGAAACGCATGAGGTATCGTTCGTACTCACTTGTTGGTGGCGGTTGTTGCTGGTGTAGTATGATAATCATCAAATTCCGGGTCTCGTTTTTCAATGGCCGCTTGGACTCCTTCACCCCAATCGTTGCGACTGTAGCAAATGGCTTGTGCCTTGGCTTCCATGAGGATCGATTCTTCGAGTCCTTGATCTTGTTGATACCGCAACGTTGCAATCATGGTTCGAATGGCCATGGGATTTTGGCGGGCCACTTCGTGCGCCAATTCCACTGCCGCCGGTTTGACGTCCCGGACATCGTCCACAAGGCGATTCACCAATCCCCATTGATGAGCTTCCCGTCCCGTCAAGACTTTTCCGGTCAATAACCATTCATTCGCCTTTGACGAGCTACCGACAAGTCGTTGCAGGAGATGCGTGCCACCCAATCCGGAATGAATGCCCAATTTGGAAAAGGTAAATCCCAATAGTTTCGTGTCGGCCACAGCCACGCGCAAATCGCACGCCATGGCCAAACAACATCCGGCGCCAATGGCGGGACCTTGCAATGCCGCCACCACCGGAACGGGCAATTGCCGAATACTCAAAAAGGAGCGATAAAATTGCAACATCAATGCTTCATTTTCGGGAATACTATTGTGACGCAACGATTGCAACCAAGCGACATTGCCGCCGGCGGAAAATGCCTTGTCGCCAGCGCCTTGGAGGACAATGGCATTGACATTTTGTCGACCCGTAGTTAAATCGTGTCGAATTTGTGTAATGGTAGAGTGAAAGGCCGCACCCAATTCCATCGTCAAGGCATTGAAGGATTGGGGAGATTGCAGTGTGATGGTGCCCACTTTGGAGGCAGAGTCCACGTGCCAGTCGACCAAACTATCAGAGGAGGAGGTAGTCAGAAATCGAACATGGTGGTTCTGTCGTAGTAGGCTTGTAGTAGTAGTGAAGCTTTGGCTACAAGTCTTAGTAGTGGAGACACGAAGGATTCCGCGGACAGCATTCATGGTTTGATTTGATATGATTTGGTCGGTTGCTTCTATTGATGTATTTTGGCAGAGAGCTTAGCTGTGATAGCTGCTGTAATGGGTGTTGTGATGAGAAGCCGACCAAGTACAGAAGTGGGAGTAGAAAAGATCCAAAGATCCAAAAAAGATCCAAAGATCCAAAAAGATCTTACGTGTTCCGAAACTTTAACCCTATCACGAATCAGCTGAGTTTTTTGCACACCCGACTACCCGACGCACAACGGTGACATCGGATCGACGTAACTTTCACTTCTTCGAAGATGGGAGGCAGAGGGGCAACAACAAAATGCATCGAATGAATGGTTCTCCACGATGCTCTTCACCATTGCACGCTGGTATTCTCCTGGTCTTGTTGATAGCGGTTTCCCCGATATCCGTAGTGTTAGCTTTCTTGGAATCATCAAGCATTAGTAATTCGTTGTTCCGACAAATCCCCACGTCATCCCAACTGTTTCTTCCACAAATAATTATCAAAAGAAGTGTAATAGTAGTACAAGTCAGCAGCAATGATGATAATATTGACAACCAATCAGGAGAAGAAGAACAAGAAGAATCACAAGTACTATTGGTAGCTACAAAGAAACGAAATAATGTGAATCAACGAGTCCGAAGCATTGTCCAAGTACTGTCGGACTACAACGGCCAGCCTAGGTTGGGACCTCAATGGTCCAAGACCAAAAACTATCTCTACAATCAACGAGATTTGACGGACGATCAAGTGGGAAAAGTACTCCATTTCCTCAATGATGGTATGTCAACTTCTATTCATTAAAATGTCATGGTCTCCTTGTTACCGTGGAATGTTGGAACTGAACCACTTGCCCCTCTTTTTTCATTCAGTTTTGAAGGATGATATCGACTTGGTTTGTTCTGTCATTCAATCCAATCCTCGCATTCTACGGAAAAGTGTCGACCATTATTTGATCCCCACGGCACAATTCCTACAGAATCTATATGGCTCGGAACTGTTCTGCGAGGTACGGTTCATTCTTCCCCATTGTCTGATTGTCTGGCTGACTGACTGACTAACTAACTAACGCAAGAGTCCACTCATCAATTTATGTATGTTATCGTGTTGCTATCATTATCATTATTCACAGGCCGTCCGACGAAATCCAGGCATTTTACTGTCCACGGGAGTTGGTCACAATGCGCCCGATGATGCCGTCGCGGCCATGGAAGAACTATTGACGCAACGATTGGGTAGACAACCCAGAGATATTACGGCATTGAAGAAGAAGGCGCCCTGGTTGTTTCAAACATCCGTCGAACAAATCACATCGGTCCTGCACTACTTGGATCATCTGTTGCTGCAACAACAGCAACAACAGCAACAACATCAACAGAATCATGATGATCCAAGCTCTGCTTCCGAACACGAAGATCCAATAATCAGCGAACATCGACGCAAGACCATGCTGGGCAAACTGATTCAGGCATATCCCACCATCTTTCATCTTTCCGTCGAAACCAATTTGAAACCCAAGGTGGCATTCCTCCAGCAGCAGTGCGGGTTCACCAATGCCGATGTGGCATCGTTATTGACGTCCACGACGAGGGCAGGACTCTTTTGTCTGTCGTTACACGACAATCTACAACCCACTTTGGAATTACTACAAGAGTTGTTTCGGGACGACGACAACTCACATGCACTCCTTCGTGACTGCATATTGAAACATCCTCAAATCTTGTCGTTATCGCAAGCCAATCTTCAGGAAAAGATTGCCTACTTTGACCGCATGGACGACGACGACGAGCTGCAGCAGAATGCTAATGCGGGCCAAAGCCAAAAAGATTCATTGGCATGTCGAATTGCCATTCGGTCTCCCACTATTTTCTCCTTGAGCTTGAACGAAAATATCCAGCCCAAGGTAGATTTCTTGGCCAACGTGTGGGGTATTAACGCAAATCACGACGCACCCCATGATGCTTCCACGACAAAGCCGTCCCTGACAGCACTCTTGGGCGAGTACCCCAATATCCTCACTCTGAGCCTCGAAGGAAACATTCAACCGACGTTGAATTTCTACAATCAGACTGGTTACATCAAGCTAGACTCGGACTGGAATTGGGAACCTAGTGATCCAGAGGAAGACGGGGACAAGAAGGAGAACCCATCACCTTTGATCCGGGCTCGATACATTGCATGCTCTCTTTTTCAACGGTTGCTTCCCCGGTGGCACTTTTATCTCAAGATCAAGGTCAAAAGGTCCAAAACCCAATTTCCAGTTGAAGAGGACGACGACAACGACGCACCACCGCTGCACATTCTCGCGATGGCTAGCGATGCCAAGTTTTGTGACTTCCTTGGCGCAGAGGAAGAAGAGTACAAGGCATTCAAGGAAGAGACCATCCCAAGACTCAAGTTTTCCTCTCAATTTGATACGTGGCTCAAGACTGGTAGACCCATCGATGTCTAGCTAGCGGCTTTGACGCCATGATGTGTACAAGCGAAGCACGGCAAAGTGAATTGTGCCGAGCGGCGATGCACCAAGGAACCAAGTGGTCTAGACCCGACAAAGCAATCCACAACTTGATCCAGGCGTATGCACAGCGCTGGGCATGCTCAAGAATGTTGGCCCTCCCTCGCGCGGCAGACTTGAGTTTGTTTGGAGCAGACCAACGACTCAAAACCCCGAGTCTTTCTACTCTCAATATCCGGAAGTTGAACACCGCCGGTGGGTACCGGTAGTCGTTGGTGGTGAGAAGTAAGCTAAGCCTTACGCAGACCATTGCCACACGAACTACAACGAAGATGGGCTAATAAATTCATCTTAAGCTTCTCTGGGCTAATCAGTTATTTTGCTCTGTTAGACTTTCCTTCTTTCTCCGCTTCCTTTTCTTTTTCTGCTTCTTTGCCTTAGTGCCTTTACCCGTCTTGTTTCCTTTTGAAGCGGCCGCAGCATCCCGAATGATTCGTTTGGGTGGAGGTGGGAGGGCGCAATCAATCTGCACAGGGTTGCTTCTCAAGAGCGCATCTTTTGCCATTTCAATCAAGGTAAGGTTCCCACCTTTCGGCGGAAGGCCAGCGATGGCATCCAAGTTTCCAATGCAAACAAGTTGAAACCTGGCTCTGGTCAGCGCAACATTCAATCTTCGCTCATCCTTTAGAAAGCCGGTGTAACCTGAAGTGCCTCGGACGAATGACAGAATCACAATGTCCGCTTCACATCCTTGAGCTGAATCCACTGTCTAGACCAGAACGTCAATCTGATACTTCTTCAGCAGAGAGGAAATGTACTCGGCCTGAGCCTTGTAGAAGGTGATGATTCTGATACGATCCGCCGAGAACCAGCTGTTTGGCAGCTGATTCTTCTCCTTCAGCTTGATCAAAGTCGCCACAACAGCGCGAGCTTCAGATTCATTGAGTGTTGACATGTTGCCGTCCTTCGTTTCTTCTCCGACCAGCTGCACCCATGTCAAGGGGTCACCGTCGAAAGCCACAATGTCGGATGCATAGGTCTCCGCAACGACATTTGATCCATCCCGAACCTTGGCCTCGTAGAACTGGCAAACCGGAAACTTGCTTATCTCGGGCCTCATCCTGTACTGCACATCCAGCAGTGTATACTTCATTTTGTTTTTGAACATCAACCGCTCTTGGAGAGACCGTGCCAAGCCACACTTCTGAGCAAGGGGCGATAATACTGTGGCCGGTAATTGTTTTGGGTCCCCTACTAGGAACAGCTTGTCGGGTTTCGTGTGAAGGGGGATCAGCACCTCTGCCTCGGTCGCAGCGCTTGCTTCATCAATGATGAGATCAGAGGCACGGTTCATCCGTCGCATTGGCTTAGATCCGCATGTAGACAAAGTGCAGAAGATCACATCGGCGCTGTTCAGCAGGCCAAGGTGAACTTCCTGCTCGTCAATTGCTTGAAGACTTCTGGTGACCCTTAGTAGGGAGTCTCCCACAAAACGCAATGACTGTTCTCTCAAATCCGTGTCCTCCTCAGCCATGCAATTCTCGAATGTGTCGCCTACATCACTAAGAGCCATTTCAAGTCTTGAAAGTGATACGTTGGGAATCTGCCGCCTCAACCTTCGAAGCATGTTCTCACTGTCCCGCTCAAATTTGCTGAAGTCGTTTGTTCCAACAAATGCATTGGAAATTCTCTTCCATCGTTTCTTGCGTTTGTCCATGTATGAATACACAAAAATATCCTCCAGCCCCTCCCGATCGTCCTGCAGGAGCTCTTCCTTGTCGCCAATCAGAGCTGCGTGGATTGTTTCGTCACGTTGAATACATTTCAACACCTTCCGTGCCAACACGGTAACAGATTTGTTCGTTGGTCCACAGACAAGTAACTTCCGTTTTGAGAGGGACTGTTTGGAGTGCATTATGTATCGGCAGATAGTGGCCACCAGCATTGTTGTTTTTCCTGTGAACAACGTACAAGAGGTGAGTAGGGGCCTCGACGGTTGCCTCAATACATGTATGAGGAGGGCTGCGTACCCGTTCCAGGAGGGCTGATGAAAGCGCAAAGAAGCAAGGAGCAACAAACGTGGAAGTGGTAAGTGGTGCCGATGACAACTTCGAAAACACACCAGCGACTTACCCTTGAGCAATCATGATTCTCTTGTCGCGAGCGAAGATGAAGTCATCAGCAGCAAGCTGCTGAGATTGATTTAACGAAGGCACAACGATGGCAGTGTCGTTCAAGTCTTCAGAAGGCGGACTGCATTCCGTCTCGTGGTTGAACCGCCCGAATAAGGCTCCGTCAAAGTCAGAACTGTCTCCCCCCTGGCGACAGGCAGTGAACTGACGCTGATAGTTTAGAATGGATACAAGAGGTTGCATTTCAAGATCATCGCCATCGTTGCAAGCACCATAGAGAAAGCATGTCATCCTGTCACCCCGTCTGATCTGGTTTTGGTTTGCGCCATCGCCCGTGTCCCGTGTGATTTTCTTTGGGTCTGCATCGTCTTGCATAGAATCAGGCACTAAGCTCGAAGCAACTTCAGGTGAGGAAAAGACAAGTACAACAATACACTCCTGCTTTGGGAGAACTTACAAACCTGGGAACCCCTCGAGCCAAACTGAAGAACTCCCAAGCGGACCGTGGGATCATCGGAACGCTTGCTTGGAACCATAGCGACTACTGTTCCAGAACGTAGGCTGTTCCTCTTGTTGTTGGGTAGAGGATCGTAAGTCCAAATTTCAGCAAATTCATCATCCATGCTGTTCACCCTAATCGAAACGCCAGTCGTCTGCTTCCTTCGTTTGGTCTTTTGTGGGTCCTTGCCGGAAAGCGTTTCCACCATTGCTGCAACGATGGCATGACGTGTCTCCTCCACGACAAGGCTCGCAACATGATCGAAGAAGGACTCACGTTCGTCGTACTGTGCCTTCAGCTCCTGTGGTTGCTGCAAACTCAACGCTTCATAGATGCCTGCGACTAGTTCCTTTTCCTTCTTCTTGTCATCGAAAGAATCTCAGCAAATCTGGCGAGTTCTCCAAGATTGATTTTGCAAGCTCCACTCCCGGCGGAACATTTTTCCGCCAAGATGCGGACCGAACCGCACATCTAAAGATTGAAGGACATGTAGGCTGTCTCAAGAGGTAGTGCCGTGATAGCCTTCGTCCAACAGATCGCAGCATGCTATCGACCTGGACGCCAAGAAGATATAGCATGCCGCTACCACCGAAGCCCACCAGAGATACTGAACTACGATCAGAATATTGTGAGATTAGACTTAAAACTAGCGTTAAAGCGCCACGTCATAGACGTGCGTATGTCACTCTCCTCCACTGGGAGGCAACAATAGGCGCCGAGCATCAGTAACATTTAGAAAATGAATCAGGGGAACCTCAATAACCCGTACCGGTGGCAACCGGAGGTACTGGATGCTTTGGAAACACGCGCCGAATGTTCAGGCGCTCAAACTGATGAGCACTGAGTTGAATCGTTAGTTGCCGTTGGTATGAACGCGGGAAACACGTAGGGACCAGAAGCCGTAGGCTTCAACTTATACTGAGACCGAGATACGCACGCTTGTAGACAGGTCATCGACCGCGTAGTCATAGGAAATGCGTTTAGCATTGGCCCGTAGCAACGTTTGTCAACCAAGGATTGACGGTGTCTTTGCACGGCCAGGATGTCTGCATAAATAGGAATGTCAAGAAACATATCTCGTTTGAAGGAAAGAGCACCAGGAGTGAGATACGCGTTCGTACTCTGCACGGAACAACGATGAGCATGCATCGCTGTCGCCAAGGTTTCGGAAATAACCTTGATCCCATCAGCAACACTCTTGGGATCGCGCGAAACCACAATAGTACGCAATACTTGACAATTGCCTGATGAGTTCGTTCAATCATCGAGTTACTTGTGGATTACGAGGGGTCGAGTAGCGATGCACAGCACCATTCTTTTTAACCATCCAATGAACTCCAGTTTGAACTCAGGACCATTGTCCGTGACCACTTTCTTAGGTCGGGGATACCGAGCAAACCATGTATCTTCGACCACTCGAGCACCTTCTTCCGACGTTCGTCGCATAATAGGCACAATTTCTACAAGTTTGTGCAAGAGATCCACCATAGTCATAGCATGAAAGTCAATGTCCGTTGTCGTAACTCAATCGTCCACGGACCGATTGTGTCACAATGGATTTCTTGCCAGGGCATCGCCTTAGCATCACGTGGAGCAGTTTCTCCATAAGCACGTCGTCTCGTTTGTTCTTTGCACATGCTTCGCACTGCTCAATTTGTTTTCGGACTTCGTCGCGAATACCTCTATGGTAGAAGTGTGTCTTGATCGTTTGTTCTAAACGATCCATGCCTTCGACATGTGCCATGGATTTGTGATAGAAGCTGACCAACTTGGGAAGCAACTCTTTTGTTAGGACAATCTTGTCCTCGTCATTCTGACGAAAGCATATCAGCTCACTGTTTCAAACATCTTTTTGAAAAACCGTTCCGGGTTGTCAACCACGGTCTGTTGCAAAACTGCACTGTTTGCTTGGTACTCGGCGAGAACCGAGAAATTGAAGGGATTCCTTCCTTCGCCGTCGAATGTAGGATGCTCCAGGAAAGATTCTTCCATACCATCGTCTGGATGATGCATCAAACATTCAGCCAACCTCTGATTCTCCTCCACAATGGAATAGCAGCCATCGGTAGATGTGGAGAGGGGATCGGAATCGGCAGTGTCACGATCTTCGCGAGAAGTGGGCACCCGGCTGAGGGCGTCGCCAAGGACGTTCTGGGGGCCCGGCTTGTAATGAAAGTTTGGACCAAACTCTTCCAATAGCAATCGCCATCGCATAACACGCTGAGTTTGAAAAGCGGAAAGTTTGTGAGTAAGGTTTTTATGATCAGTAAACACATTGATATGAGCTCCGAGTAACATAGACCGAAACTCTTTGAAGATTTCAACAATGGAGAGCAGTTACTTTTCAATTGTAGTATAGTTCTTTTGGGCGGAGTTGAGTTTGCGGGAGTAGTAAGCCACAATCTGTCCATTTTGTTTGATAGCTCCACCGAGCTGGTAATCACTAGCGTCGTATCGATCTCGAAAGGAACGTTGTGATCCGGATATGCCAGCAGAGTGTCTGCTGCCGCCACAGCTTTATGGCTTTGAAAGCTTGTTCTTGTTCGTCGGTCCACTCAAACTTCTTGGTACCAATCAGCTTTGTCAAAGGTGCCAAGGTGTGAGAACGACGAGGCCACATATCACGGTAATAGGTCACCAAACCAAGAAACGAACGCAGTTGTTTGATATCCGTAGGAGCCTTCATGTCCAGGATGGCGCGCACTTTCTTTGCCATAGGCTTAACACCGACAGGAGTCAACCAATGTCCCAGAAAATCGGTTTCTTGCACGGCCCATTCACATTTCAACGATTGATTGTGAATCCGCTTCTTGTAGAATCTTGAGGACTTGATCGAGCTTGTCGAGATGAGAACGCCAATCGGAGCTGAAGATCCCAATGTCATCGATGTAAACTTCGATGTCGTCAAGAGCTTTGAGTAACTTTTCCATGATTTCTTGAGCAATATCCGGAGATTGAGAAACGCCCATAGGTAGTCGTCTGTACTTGTACAACCCAAACGGGGTAGCAATGGTACACAATTCGGAACTGAAATCGTCAAGTTCAAACGTGTAATACTGCATCGAGATATCCAATTTGGTAAGGAATGCATAGTTCTTGCGTCGAGCTAAGATATCCGCAATGCGAGGAATTGGGTAAACCTTGCGTTTGATTGCCTTGTTGAGACCACGGAAGTCAGAGATCACCTGACTCTACCGTCCTTCTTCGGAATGATGAAAGTCCCAGCAATCCACTCA
>CAICTM010001267.1:0-32704 GCA_903772945.1 Seminavis robusta | reverse complement strand
CCAGTGCCATTGTTATTGACTCGGTCTATGTGGTAAGGACCTTTGTACTTTGGCTGACCGTACTTGCGGTGCTGATACTGATGATCATCACAGTATGTTGAATTGTGTTTGATGGGACACGTGTCGTGTTCTCCCTATCGTTGTTTTTCTGGATAAGTCGTTGGCGACGTTCCTTGATGTATTTCCAGTTTGCTTCGAAACGGATGTTGTGATCTTGTCACGATTTACGCCGTGAACTTGCGGAAGTCATTTCATCCCAGAGAGTCTTTCTGACTCTGCGCGCGGAACTCACGTTCTCTTCATGATAACCTCAGCGGTCATGGATACTGGGTAACCACGTCTGTTTTAGAACGATGGTTACTTCGTCTGCTGTTCTTGGAGCAGACCTTGGTAATCCCGAAACATTCGGTTACGGGATCATCATTGTCCAGCAATGAAGTGTACATGTGATCGTCTGATCATGTTATCTGTGTAGTTCATGGTCCAATGAATCTACCAAGTTTCTTCCTTTCGTAGGAGGAGCGATATCTGGATCGCATCTATTGTCCTTAGTTAAGGGTTGGATTCCTTCTCGAGTAATCCAATGGTCTAGATACTCAAGTTCTCCTTTCGAGGAAGGCCTTGGAGTTTGATTTTAAATCCGACTTCTTGAAGTCTTTGGAAAAATTCATCTACATATGTCAGGAGGTGAAATGTAAGCCAGAATATGATCGGCGGTCCGCTGCTGCTGATATGGATTGACGTTGGCTGGTATCATGCAATGTGTTAGCCAAAGTGAGCACAGATTGTGTCTAAGTCCATAAGAATGCTTTGCTGTTCTTCTCATAGAATCACTTATGAAGACTGCTCGCGACGTGATGATACGCCGAGTGAGGAGTGTGGCCAATTCGATCAGAGTATGTCGTCAGAATAGGAAGATGAATCGTACTGGACTTTTGCTACTAGGATACTCGATCACCTCTCGAGAATATATGCGCTACCAGTGTGTGTAAGACTTTTATCGCTTTGTGTTCTTGCCTCACATTCCCCGAGGAAAGATTGCGGAGATGATAGTCGTCTGTGTAGGGATCCTCCTTCTTGAGAGAAGTTTGCTGTTGCTTGGATACCTTTGTTGGTTGAGTCCCGAACCTCGGAGTGTATGGTCATTCCAGGAAGCTCACTCGCATTCTCTGGCAGTCGATATACGGAGAATCACTCGTGTGTTGCGTGTGGGTGTTGTTGTTTGCAATGGGAGACAATCTCGAGCGGTCTAGGGTGACGTATTATATAGAGATAGACGTCCACTCGCAGATGCGGATTGAAGCATATCTACTCATTATGTATTGATTGAAGACTCGTCTTTCGCAATATAGTGGTGTGCAAAATCTACTTCCTCCATATCTCCATGCTCTCACCAGGTGCTGGCCAGAGTCGAGGCAACAAACGCTTGTGGCAGTTACGGAAGAGAGCATAGAAGGACGCATGTCAATAGCAATGCTCTCCTGGTTTGTGGGAGAATCTGTGAACTGTATCGACTCTGGAAGCACCATCTCTGTGATATATTGCGAGCTCTCAAGCGCTCCGGAATACTAGAGTGTCACTCAGAGAACATCTTTACTGCACGCATAAGTCATGCTCGGATCTCGGTCGTACTTGCAGTCTTGTGCCATCGCACTGCATCTTAGATGGAGGAAGATATCTTTCTTCTCTCATACGGGTGATCGCCATCTTTTCTACAGGTAGAAAACTAATGCGTGTTCAGTTAGTGACATGGTCAGTGAAATACATCATAGCTTGATGCTTAGGATCGGGAAGAGGACGTGTCTTGACTCTATGATTCCAATGTGATCGCGCCCCACCCGAGTGGCGTGTGGAGCGTAGTAAAAATTCCATTCGGGAAACTACAATGTCTATGATATCAGAGTGTCGTGGAACTCAGGAATCGTGAGTGTGCCCTTACTCTTTGTGCGGGGTTTCAATTCCGTTACAGAAGCAGTCCGTAGTGTTTAGACGCCCCCATGATCCTTAATGTAGTACGAGACTCTTAAGACATGAGGTGAGTTGAGAGTATTAAGGTTCCGGATGTCCACTGGTCTCAGGTCTCAGCTCACACGAGAACAGTATTTACACGGGGTTACTTAGATACTTACCCTTTTCTCTCAGTCCTAGTTAAATCTAACTAGTCAATACTCGATAGTTTAAGAGGTCTCATATAAATTGCGACGTTTGACTGATGTTGGCTTGGCCATGAGACAGAAGATTCAGGACTCTGAGCTGCAATAGAAGATCCTCTCAGCACCGCTCATAAGATGTCAGTTATGCTAAGGCAATTATAGTCTGAAGTGCTCGCTACGCAGACTTGCATTATTTGTAAGAGACCTTTCCAAACTCTTGTGGTCTACAAGTGAGGATATTAGTAGAGATTCTGTCAAAAATGCTCATGTCCAAATTGTATGAGATGGAGACGATATATGTGGTCTCCGTGCCTCTCATCACTGGCCACTACGTCCAAGACGCGAGGATCTCTCGTCCGACGTATTGAGCTTTAGACTATATCGGCAACGCCATTGGAAGTATACATGACCGAGGCTGCCACAGTTGTTTCTGTGGTATCTCATCTTGTAGAATGGATATACCACAGAAAGCTGCAGGTTGTCCCTTCTCTGAATAGAGAGGCTCGTCCTGACTTGCTCGTCTCTGGCTAATTCACCCATGGTTGCATTCGCTTTCTTCTTGCGATCAGCATTGACCGCAGCGTTGGAGACTTTCTTCATAAGGACAGAGAGTTTCTTCTTGGTGTAAGACGCCTTTGGCGTGTCGCCTCGGAGTCATTGCGCTGTGCAAGTCCGTATGTTCTTGTTGTATGCTGGCTTGCTATCGTTGTCGGACGAGGACTGAGACTTGGCCTTGAGCTTCCTCAGAGTCATGCAGTCAGCAGTTGTGTGAGTGCTGGACTCGTGGTAGTCGCACGCAGCTTTCATCTGGTGTCTGGAAAGGAGCGCAGTGCCCTCGTGTGTGCGAGCTGACTATGAATATGCTTTCTTGCTCGAGGTTGTATGCGTGTCATTGTACTTCGAAGGAGCTTGCTAGGCATCACCGCCCTTGTCTAATTCTTCGGAGGATTCCATGAGTTCGCAGAATCCAATGGATTCCATGCGTTCGCAAAATCCAATGGTTTCCCCGAAAGGAGCTGAGAAAGTATCAAAGTCGTGTTCGTCAATCTTATTCATCCACGAGAGTGGAATTCCATGACAAACAATGTCAATGACTTCGTGATGGTTCAACGTTTGGTGTTTATGACGCGCTCAGTACTATAGTTGGTAGTTCGAAGGTCCATAGTGGTCTCTCATCCATGGCATTTTTCATTCTCCCCACTCGCGGCTCTGCCTTGAATAAGTCGACGGTGTTTCACGTATCTATTCCTCAAAGCAGGCATTTACAGCATATTGCGTCGACGGATAAGGCGTTTGTTCTGACCTCTTTCTAGAAGAACGTCTGTAGTGCGAAAACTCTCAGTGGCCTTGCTCTCCGCCAGCAGCATGAAAGCAATGTCTATGTCCAACACGAACTCTAAGCTAGTCAATTGTGCTCGCACCGCAAAATCTCGCATGGTCTCTGGTGTGACTGTACGGCTCCGAATGCTACCGCCAATGGCGCACAGTCTACCAGACTTGGAACAATAAGGTATTTAACACCCATACAAAGGCCTGATCCCCTTGTAGGATTGCATCGTGCGACGCACATGTCTTATCCAATCTCCGAAGAGTGCCCCGCACTTTAATCATATGTTCTCCTTGTCCGACTGATGTCGTGCCTTCTGTGACCCTTGTCAGGGGCGAATGCAATACACGGCTCTTAGCCTTATTCGCGACTCGATCCTAGATAGGGTTTGAGTTCGACTCATGACTGAGTCTTTGTGAATAGTCATTGAGACAGGGTTCTCATGACGCTAGTCATACTAGGTCGATGGTGAAACATCGGCCTAGATATTTAGCTGGCGTGGAGAGATTCCACGCTACTAGATAAATGCTGACGAATCTTCCACGCGTTCCGTTTTGGATCGTGGAGTGAGTAGGATTGCTACCGCAACCTACTCTATCACACTTTACAGTCTCCCGCGGGAGTTCAGATCTACGATCCTTTGATTGTGGATCTCTCTCGTTGATTAGTTTCATAGCTTTCTAATCCTCTCATAAACTTTCATTCTCTCAAACTCAAAACACTCGAAAGATCTTTACACTAGCTTTTAGCGTAGTGCACCAAGCTTCAACACTGCAGGAGGACAGGCCACTCGTAGCACGGCTACACTATCCTATAGTCTCACCGCCGTTCACCTCCGCCCCATCTTGCTGCCGATCGGCTTCGATGCTTCGGCTGCTTCGGTAGGCTCCTCTGTATCGATAGTAGACCACTGCTATCACGGTAGCAGTACTTTTTCAGTAGTATGTTAGATTCACTAAGCTCTCTAGTTTACCATTGTCATGCTATTGAGATACTACTGAAAAAGTGGTTCCTTTGCTTTTTCTACTGGTGTGGAATTCTAGTACAGAGGTACAGGGGTTGAATCCCTAATCGCGAATCCCCAACAATGTCATCGAAGCCCTTGCCAGACGGATACTTATCCCCCTGCATGTATTCTTTGAAAAACTTCAATGCGATCCTATAACAGGCAAGGCTTGTCAGTGCCCTTTCGTTTATGTTCCTTCCTTTGAGCTCCTCACTCTGATGGCGGGAAAGAGCCTCCACTGCAAATCCCCTGGAATGGACGATGTAGTTAGCTCCTTCATTGCAACTGAAAATGTCTTTCATCACCAATTGGTAGCCAGCTTGGCGATTCTCATTGCCCTCTCTGTTGTTCTCCAGTGGCACTCTGTTGAACATGGAAGCATATGCTCCCTTACCGTCCATCAACTTTTCCAATACTGAGGCATAACCAGCCGATCCGTGGAAGACTTTCTGCAAAAATTCTTCCTGCATTTCATCTCGTTCTCCGTCAGCTTTTCCTCCCATCACTAGGTCTCTGCACTCAGTTGCTACCACATTCCTGCACTCCTGAAGAATACCATCTGGTAGCTTGTCCGCCGCAGGAGGGGCCATGGTCACCACTACTTGGACGTTTCCTTATGAATGAATGGCTAATACGCAGTGTGTGTGTGTGGGTGAGATGCTAATACATAAAAAAGGTGGTATCTTTGATCGAAAAGTGGTGCTGGTTTTAGATGGCGAGAAAGATGATGTGGCACATTGTCCTTTGGGTTTTGATTGGTTGATTAGTGACACGTCAGTGCCACTTGGCGCAAAGACAGCATTCAGGTGTCGTGGTAGCGTTAGGGCCGGTGGCATACGCGACACGACTTCTTATTGTCGCGTATGTGGGTCGCGTGGTCCGCGTTAGGATCGGCTTTACGGTACCGATACGGAGCCATATTCTGTACCAGACGTCGCATGTCTTCAAGTGTTACGAACAGCTCTGCAGACATGACACCTGGTACCTGGTACGTACCAGGTACCACCACCTGGTATTAGCAAGAGGGGCAGGGCGGCAAGAACAAGAATTGTAGGCAAATTGAAAAGGGGATGGGCAAATCTTGCAATAGCCCTGAATTGTAATGGAGTGTGACTCGCCAAAATCAGTTAAAAAGACGAAATTCGTATTTTTGCCGGAAGATACATTTAATTGGATTGCATTGGATTGCATTGGATTGGATTGCATTGAATTGGATTGAATTGGATTCCAAATAGTACTGTTATTTGTATAGTAAACTGTAAATCAATGCAATCCAATCTAATCCAATCCAATCCAATCAAATCCAACAGAGAAAAACAGCCAAAGTGAAAGATTGGCTTATCACACACAATTTTTACAAAACCGCTCTAACAAATTCAACACAGAGCCATGGGCAAGTTTGCTCATCCCCAAAGTGACTCAGTGGAATCATCACTCAGCACAATGGCTAGGCAAACGAAAGCATGAACACCCCAACGATGACGGAATCATACGGTACTCCAGAAGAGAGAGTGAGGCTTTGTTATTTCACTGTTCATAACGGTGGGTGCTGACATGAACCATGCCATCCTCCTTCTTCTCGTTCTGTCGGGATCAGCATCGTTCGTCGATGGGTTCCACATCCATGTCCCGTGCAGGGGGCGCCAACCATTGAAGGAACCTATCCATCGCATCCAGCTTGGTGATGCTGAGAAAACGATAGAATCATTTGTAACCGAGACGTTGTTCTCATTTGTCAGAAATGACAAGGATGCAGTTGAGGAAGTCGACCCGAGGCAAGAACTTTGGGCCTTTCCAAGTCTTGAAACCGCGTCCGAAAAGGGAAAACTTGATATTGCCCGAGAAAGTCTGATGAACTACTTGCAGCTTTGGGCACGGCAGTTGCAAGATGATCCCAAAGGTTTGACGACTCCTGTTGTGGCTCAAGGCTTTCGAAATTGCAACGTGACAGAAAACATCGAAGGCAGCACTGGTGGCAGTACCGGTACCATTCTAGAAGCAGCTACGGCAGATTACCAATATGCTTCAATGAAGTTGATTTTTCGGCCGCCTAAGCGTTATCTTTCATACAAGGAACAAAGGGATATGGAGAAAGGAGTGCTACCCGATCGTAAAGGGGCCAAGGTCGACGCTTGGAGCCCAGGAGGCGTGGAATTGATTGTGAAGATGATACCACTAGGATCATCCAACGACCTTACCTCTGCTGCACCGATACCAACTTGGCGACTACAGCTTGAATGTAGACGGTGTGATATTGATGCGGATACAATTATCAAATACAGCAGCGAAAGAGCCATTGTACGAAGATTGAAGGAGGCCGTGCGCATTTGGGAGAAAGTACGAGCCATGAGATGCTGACGAAATCGAATCCAATCATCAACTAGCCGAGTCAAAGTCAACAACAGTCCCAATCGTGCAGGAGGCAGGAAGCCAGCACTTATATTAGTAGGATGGCGATTGATTGCTGAAATTCACTTGAAAAAGGGGGTGGTTTGCCATCGTGCGTAGTCAGATACCTTCCGCCTTATCCTGGCTGCTCCCCTCCGATGGTCCGTCTCAACTTGCCAGTTTGACATTGGACACAAAGATCCTAAAACATCCCAGGCCTTTCAAGCTACTCCAGTAGCTACCGGTAGCTAGAATAGAATCAAATGATTGAATTCATGTACGGGTAGTCTACTCGTACGGTACGGTACCATTCCCAGTACCATACTAGTACAAGCATGAGCTATTTAATGATGGTCTGAGACATCACCCTTTTGATGCTTACCAGGTTTATTACCAGCTCAGCTGTTAAATTGTCGATTCATCATTCAGTGATTGAGTCATTGCCAAGGACGACCGTCTCTTTCTGAGTGTCTTTGCATTCGTTACATCTTTGTGCTAGTACAGCTGTACCGGTACATGACAGTGCAGTGTATGTACCAGCAGCTGCCGGCAAGCCGGCATGGCTTTTGGGACATTTTGGCCATCGATTAAATCTTGTTTTCGGCAAAAAAAGACCCCAGGCCTGTAGACAATTAAACTCAGTCCCCTTAGAAAGTCACTTAAACCATACAAATTACAAATAAAGTAGTGGCCAAACAGCAAACAGCATACTACTAGTAGAACGTTAACATTTCCCCACGTATCGGCTTGCATACCGGTAATCGGTACTCCTAATCTCCTACTAGTCTAGTAGTAATAATCTCCTAATCTCGTAATAGCCATTAAATTTTTACTAAAAGTAGCTTCCACTCGAGTACAGTACTTACTTACTCTATTTGCAAGGTCATTCAGAATAGCTTTCAGAATTCAGAAAAGATTGTGAGTTGGTTATGGAATCGTTCCAATGTGTTCCTGGGGTTCTCCAACCAACAACCCTTCTGGCCATCCGCAATCCGCAAACCGCAGAGCTCCGCAGCTCCGAGTGTTCCGCCGATGTGCTGGTCGCTGCTCCACCTTCCACCGTCCCCACCCAACCGCTCAACTTCCCTTTCATAAAAGATAAAAGATTGCAACCTCGTCCTTTCACCCCTTCATTTAGTTGGCTTTCCTGAGCACACAGTACTTGTGCACCAATAGAGCAACATGCGTTCTTCCACCATTGTGACCACTGATGACAATGGCACTGCCGGGCTGCAGCAATATCTTGATCACCTCAACAGCTTCGAAGGGCCAGAACAATCCGTCGGTGCAGCTGGAGTTCCAAGAGTTGCCGACAAGGCAGAAAACAACAACGAAGTCAAAGAGGACGCTGTTGAACATCTTAAGAAGCGCAAAGAGGGTGACAACTTGTCTGGAATCTTGACTATCTCACCTTCTAGTAATGCACCACTTGTCAAAGCTTTAGAACAGCAAAGAATCAGCACATTGATTCCTACTCCCCTAGGGAAGTGCAGTGAATCCAACAATCAGAACCCAGAGAGCAGTTACTATGTACCAAGAGACCAAGACACTGTCGAAGTATTGAATACTAGTAGCATCCAGCCTCTTCCTCTTCGACAAAACAACAATGTCGACCTGGCGTCCCAATCAGAAGCTGGTGCATATGCCATTCAAAGCCCATTCTTTCGACAAGCACAAGTCCAGTCCATTAATGATGATACAGACGACCTTGAAAACCCTAATTCTCCACCGCTACAGTTAGACAACTCTGCTGACAGCTTGGTGGAGGCACATCTGGTCGAGGAGACTGAGACCGAAATTGTCCATGCCGAGAAGGTACCAATCGAGCCAAGCCACCCGAACAGACGAAACAGGATCATCCTGTTCATTGCAGTACTCATAATTGTAGCTCTCCTTGTAGTCCTGGGCATCACAATGAGGAGAGGAGCAAAAGAGGCACAGAGCAAGGCAGACACAGAAACTACTTCCAAAATCCGAAATCAAGGTAATGAAAGCTCAGTGGCAAGCAATGACACTATTACAATCATTGAGAGTGGGAGCACCAGCACCAGCACCAGCAAAAACAGCACTGAAGGTAAACAACAACGGTGTATCAGGACTACAGAAGAACTCTACCAAACCATCACTAAATACTGGGAAGACACAAGCACAAACTCGAATGTATCAATTATGTATGGCTGGCCAATGAACAAGTGGTGTGGCATATCCAATATTACCATCTTTAATCATCTCTTCAAAGTGAGCAAACAGAGGGTTGACTATGACTCCATCATGCCTGCTAACTTGACTGACAAAGCTATGATTACAGCTTCCAACATGGTAGAGGATATCGGGTCCTGGGACATGAGGAGAGCTCGAAGAATTGAGTTCATGTTTGAGGGATTGCAGAATGTATCTGAAAGCTGGGGAATTCAGAAATGGGATACCACCAGTCTTATCAGCATGAAAGGAGTCTTCAAGAATACGTCATGGACCCTTCCAATGCTAAATTTAAGTTCTTGGGACACCTCCAAGGTCCAAAACATGGCCCAATTGTTCCTGGATTCAAATGTCCAACGTCCAGGAATTGCACAGTGGGATACTGCAGAACTACAAACCATGTTCCGATTTGCAGATGGCAACCCATACTTTAATGAAAATTTGAGCAACTGGAACACTGGATCTGTCACAACAATGCAGAAGGCTTTCAAGCGCTGCACAAACTTTGACCAAGACTTGAGTGGCTGGAATACCATGTCAGTGAAGCAGCTGAGCCAGACATTCTGGGGAGCTACAAGCTTCCACAGCAACATCGGCCAATGGGATGTTTCAAATGTTGAGACTCTCTTTGGAACTTTCAAAGAATCCAACTTCAACAATGATATTACCTCATGGAATGTGGCTAAGGTCACTGACATGCAGCAGACATTCCAGCACAATGAAGCCTTTAATCAAGACATTTCAGCCTGGAATGTGTCACAGGTTACGGATCTGCAATGGACCTTTGCTGGGGCGTCCTCCTTCTCTCAAGATTTATGTGCTTGGCGATTCAGCCTTCCAACAGGTATTCCAACCAAAAACATGTTTCAAAATAGTGGTTGTCCAAATACTTCTGATCCTGTCAGCATTGAAGAGGGGCCATTCTGCTTTAACTGCAACTAAGAAAAGACATTTAGATGGTGATTTCTTGCTGTAGGTAATCAGATCACATCTCCTGCCTTTGTGAATGAGACTAGCAGAATGCACCACTAGAAGCTGACAAGCTAGAGGCTTTGTATTCAATCTATTCTTTAGCTCTTTCATGGTTGTTTACGTTCAACCTGACTCTTGCGGATACGTCTGGCGTCAGAAATCCTGGAGCTTCATTCATTGACTGTGGTGTCTACTTACTTTGGCATCACTGGCAAGTAGTAAAGAACCAAGTGTTAATTTTGTTTGCGTCGGTCACTCTTCATTGTACCATGGCGTGGAATGGAAACACACCGAATGCGCCAACACTGTAGCCTTTTCTGGAGATATGTAACGCCCATCGAAACAGCCGTGACCGGCAGAATTTTCGTATTTGCTGTGTTGTCATTTCTATAAAGCGAAGTGCTTGAAATCAGATGCGATGCCATTATGCAGCAGCATGATACGATTCGATTCAAGCTAGAAGATTGCACACCTGCAAACTAAGAGGTGGGATCATGCGGGCAAGTTTCTCCGTGAATACCACCGTTGTTTGTCTTTGCAGGCGGCACGCATGACTCCAATCAACTGTTGCAAGGCCAACTCTGCCTTTGTTCCCATTGTTCACACTTCATTACTGCAATCCTTGGATGAACGTACGTGATCGGGTAGGGACCCCATTTTCGAATAGGAACCTTGGCAACATTCCACGAAACGTTGTCCTCAGCATGACCTGGCGTCCATTTACAGCCTCGAAAGTCGTTGGCTATCACATGCCAATCCCACCAAGGGGCCGACCATGGCTCCTGTACCGTAGCAAAAGGGATATTGCTGTTGGCTCCATTTCGCTGCAAAAGCGCACCGGTATGATCCATCCGTTACAACGATCCTTTCGATTCGCGGTTGCCTTGCCCATATTCCTGGTTGGAACGATGAATCGAATCTGTTGGATTTCTTTTTGGTTGCCCACTTGGAGTCTTGGTTTGCCGACTAGTACAGGATACAAAGCCAGCAGCGAATCTATCCTCTTGTACAGGTATTTCCTGGTCGAGACGATGAGATCTCCCAATAGGACCATTTCGATCTTGTCGCATTGGCTTTTGGCTTGTAGTGTCGGCACCAGCTGCAGGAAATCCAACGAACGGGAAATCCCATCGCAAGACATGCCTCGACTGTGGGACGGGTTTATTAAGGGCTCCCCGTCCTACAATTCCTATTACCGCTGCTGCATGGGTTATTTTTGGCTGCGATGATGAGGCCATATTGCTCGTGGAATTGGAAAGAGAAATTTCCAGAGACGCCAACGCTCTCGAAGGCAGAACCAAGGCGTGCCTGAGACGAAGCCCTGATGATAATGAAGAATCGAAAGCTGCCATTATAGTATAGGGTTTGTCATGGTGTCATCTCCAGGTCTTCTCAACCTTGACAGACGTTCTCTCGACGAGCTTAGTAAAGGACTTCTCCCGTACGGTACCGGCTGGACCATCTCGAGGATCTTTGGATCTTCTAGTAAAGCTTGCAGAGCTGTGTAGCAATAGCGATTCGGACCCTTTCTCCCACCTTCTCGCATCGTGAAAACCGCAGCGCCTCCTGCTTTGGAACAATGCTCAGTGCCTTCGTACGACCGCTAGTCAAGCTATACACATGCTTCTCGTTCCAAAGGGCTCGTAGAGAGACAAAAAGCGGATGAATGTGTGAGGTCCATGAGGAGGTCGTGGCGGAAGCCTAGAGTATTCAGAGTTGTATCCAGAACCTTCCGATTATTAAACATGGCTACTCTCTTTGTCCTCCAGGCCTTGATCGTGCAGTAATAGGTCACGTACTCTTCTTCACAGCTATCTACCGGTACCGCTTATAATTCAGGCAGTTCAGGTGGGAGTGCATTTCCCTCCCTCGAGGCCTCTTGATTACCATGAAACGATTCGTGAGGACATGAGAACCCAGACAACTCCGCAGGATGAATCACGTCCCGACGACCTCAGCCACAACTGCTTCCTTGTTCCTTTGCTCATAAAACGAAATCATCAAGCTTGACTAAATCGATTTCACACTCAAAAGGCTCTCTCTTCTTAGATAGATTATCTCAAAATCTCCCCGTTCCACGATGCGTCTTGGAAATACCACCTCCCTTTTCCTTGTGCTATGCGCTCTCTTAGTTCCAGGTATTCAAGCCGGTTGGAGTACTGAGCAGACTACTCGCAAGCTTTATGACGATGAGGAATACCGCTATGATGATGAGGAATACGGCTTTGTGTGGTCGCTTCTCAACGGAACGGCATTTTGCTTTACTTCGCACGAACATCCTCAGAGATTTGACCTGGTACGATCCCGAGTGTGTGACTTTGCTGATTCCCCTGCAACTCAGCTGTGGCGTCACGATGATGGCAAGTTCATAAGCAAGGTCGATTCTTCCCTTTGTATGAGGATCTACGGAAGCAATCTCTATGAACATGGAAGTTCTCGCGTTCGTGTGACCCCGTGCGGTGAGGATACTTCACTGAACCTGTTTGATTTTGAAGGTGACAAGATTGTCGTGCGCGAAGACAACTCCTTTTGCCTCACTAGTCATGGAGCCATTCACCGTGAGGGGGCTCCGATGATTGCTCGAGCCTGCGCGAAGAAGCCGCGCTTCCGCTTTTGGTTTGAGACCCCAGACGATGGTACTACCGGGTTCTGTAACGATGACGCTGATCCTGTGGGGTGTCTCGTTGTGGCAGATGAAGATCCTGTACCAGGGCAGAAGTTGATCCTTGGTCATCCCGACCTCAACCACAACTGGAAGTCGGAAGTTGATACCAATCTCTTTCGGACGGCCTTGGATTTCAACATGTGCATGCAAGCAGGCAATGGATCGGGTCCACCAACCGAGGGCACTTCCTTACGATTGTACCCCTGTGATGAAACCAATCCTCTGCAACACTTTGACTACGAGGGTGTGGATATCATCCATGTGGGCTCGGGCCTGTGCGTGGGCTTCCGTGGTGACAGTAGCCATGTCAACGTCGATCCAATCATTCTCAAAGATTGTGAGCTCGTCGGAAACAACTGGAGCACTGATGGTTAGGCTGTTGCGGCCAAAAAGGAGACTGCAATGATATTATAACCTGAAGCAGACAAGAACACACCGTAAAGGACCGGACAGCGACTTCATTGGCTTGCGTGGCATAGGATCGGTGGTCGTCTTATTCACTGATAATTCTCAATAAGATTATGTATTCAACATATTTTGAATACGCTCATAGCATCTGTGTGCATGAGCGGATTGAGAGTGCACCGGCAACAATACTATACCGCACAGTAGCCGAGCTTAGCCATCAGCTTGCACTCTCTAACAAGGTTATCGTTGTCGTATGTAATGGGTATGGGCAGTTTGGAAGGAGAGAATTCAAGAAAGAGACTCAGCCCTACTAGTGGCACGATGCCCATGCATGCAACAAGAGTGAACACATGGTGTGTTACTATAGTAACCTCAAAAGATTTCGGATATTCAGAGGTTTTATAGTCATTCAGCAAGTTATGCTACCTGGTACTACGAACTATGGCAGTGCAGGTTGGTGAGTGTTACAGGCATTTCTCGAAGTCTCACAAAGCCGTAGTTACTTCAAAAGCTATACAGTACTCGAAGCCTTGAGCACTCCCTGTAGCAGCTGGAGTACCGGTACCGTATCGAAGAGCTCTTCCCAGGAGAATGATGACGTAATATTCTACCACAGCAGAAGAACAAGGTTCAATACTAAGCCTCTATAGGCAGCTTCTAGTGCATTCTGCTAGTCTCGTTCAAAAGGGCAGGAGGTGTGATCTGATTGCCTATAGCAAGAGATCACAATCCAAATGTCTTCTCTTAGTTGCAGTTGAAGCAGAATGGCCCTTCCTCAATGCTGACAGGATCAGAAGTATTTGGACATCCACTATCTTGAAAGATGTTCTTGGTTGGAATGCCTGTTGGAAGGCTGAATCGCCAAGCACATAAATCTTGAGAGAATGAGGACGCCCCATTAAAGGCCCAGTTCAAAGCTGTAACCCGTGACACATTCCAGGCTGAAATGTCTTGATTAAAGGCTTTGTTGTGCTGGAATGTCTGCTGCATGTCAGTGACCTTAGCCACATGCCAGGTGGTGATGTCATTGTTGAAGTTGGATTCTTTGAAAGTTCCATAGAGAGTCCCAACATTTGAAACATCCCATTGGCCAATGTTGCTGTGAAAAATTGTAGCTCCCCAGAATGCCATGGTCAGCTGCTCCAGTGACCTGGTATTCCAGCCACTCAAGTCTTGGTTAAAGCTAGTGCAGCGCCTGAAAGCCTTCTGCATTGTTGTGACAGATCCAGTGTTCCATTTGCTCAAATCTTCATTGAAGTATGGGTTGCCATCTGCAAATCGGAACATGGTTTGTAGTCTTGAAGTATCCCAGTGTGCAATTCCTGGAAGTTGGACATTTGAATCCAGGAACAATTGGGCCATGGTTTGGACCTTGGAGGTGTTCCAAGAGCTCAAGTTTAGCATTGGACGGGTCCATGACGTATTCTTGAAGACCCCTTTCATGCTGACAAGACTGTTGGTATCCCATTTCTGGATTCCCCAGCTAGCAGATACATTCTGCAACCCCTCAAACATGGACTCGATTCTTTGAGCACTCCTCATGTCCCAGGACCCGATGTCCTCTACCATATTGGAAGCTGTAATCACAGCTTCGCCAGTCAAGTTAGCAGGCATGATGGAATCATAGTCAATCCTCTGTTGGCTCACTTTGAAGAGATGATCAAAAATGGTAATGTTGGATATGCCACACCACTTGCGCATCGGCCAGCCATACACAATCGATACACTTGAGTTTGGGCTTGTGTCTTCCCAGTATTTAGTGATGGTTTGGTAGAGTTCTTCTGTAGTCCTGATACACCGTTCAGTTCTGTTTTTGCTGGTGCTCCCACTCCCACTCCCACTGATTGTGATAGTGCCATTGCTTGCCATTGAGCTTTCATTGCCTTGATTTCGGATGTTGGAAGTAGTTTCTGTGTCTAACTTGCTTGGTTCATCTTCTGCATCTCCCCTTATTGTGATGCCAAGGACTACAAGAAGACTTACAATTATCAGTACTGCGATTAACAGCATGAGCCGGCTTCTTCGGTTCATCCATGTTGGTGCGGTTGGCATCTTTTCGGCATGGACAATTTCAGTCTGGCTTTCCTCGACCAGATGTGCCTCCACCAAGCTGTCCACAGAGTTTTCAAACCGAACTAGAGCAGGAGAATTTTCCACGTCCTGTGGTGTATCAGTTATGGGCCTGGATTCCGCAGTGGTGTCATGAGGTCGAAAGAGTGGGTTTGAAATGGCATATGCACCGGCTCCTGATTGGGACGTCAAGTCAACATTGTGGTTCCTTTGAAGGAGAGCAGGCTGGATGCTGCGTAATTCATCAATGCTTCCTTGGTGTCTGAGTGGTCTGTGGTCACTGTTCTCTGGGCTCTGATTGCCTGATACACTGTTGATTGTAGTTGGAATCAACGTGTTGATTCTTTGGTCTTCTGAGACTTGAGCAGGTGAATATTCATTGGGAGGGGAGATGGGCTGTACAGCAGACAATTTGTCGCCCAATTCAAAGTCCTTTGTCTTATTGTCAACGTGGATATATTTGGATTTTTCAACACAATCTGTTTTGTCGGGCACATCAAAACTGTGGACTCCAGGAACGGATTGCACGGTTCCTTCCTTGACAACATCGAATCTCATCAACTGTTCAAGATATTGGTTCAGCCTAGCAATCTCCTCATCTTCACCGGTATTGGAAGTAGTCATCTTGAACTATTAATAGCCAATTTGGTAGTTTGTGGCCAACCAAATGAGCGGTGGCCAGTGCAGCCAGAGGTGTGGACGTCGAAGTGAACGATTAACACTGCAAAAGCAACCGGGTAGCGTTGACTGAATTGTTACCCGTACTTTACGACGATGAAGTTACTACCGGTACTGTGGGTGGTGGGTGTGGGTTGTTTGCTTTATGGCTATATTGATGGTCGATGGTCGAAGGTGGAAGAACGAGAGGTTCGACGGATGATAAAGAGGAAAGAGGAGCCGAGAATGTTGTGGGAGGAGCTGTGCGAGGTGTGGGAGGCGTCGTGCGTGGTGTGTGGAGTGTGGAGGCAATACAAAGGTGATCTAAAGAGGTGGTGGCATCATTAAGTAAATGAGATGGCCTGGTGGCCTCACACAATGCCTCAATGCTCAATGTCGAAAGCCGCTGGCACATACTAGTACTGCACTCTTACATGGACTGGTACATGATCTGGTACTCGCATGTTTAATGTACTGGTACTCTACCAGGTACCGTTAATAGCGGACATGGTACCTGAGAGAACCTCCGGTCACTGTTAAAGCCATCCAAAAAAATTTAATAGAGAAATCGAAAAAAAAACTCTGCCCCAGGTGGCACGGTGGCACCAAGTACTGTACCACGGCATCAGAACCACTCATGAGGACAGTCCGTTTGAGCAGAACATGGAAGGTACCGTAACCTGGATAAGCATCAACGAAAAGGACGCCTTGCCATGAATCGAATCGAAGAGACAAACTAGCTAGCTAGAGAGTACCAGGTATTGGTCTTCTTTGGAAAAAAGCCGAGCACCCATGCCGAGATGTGTGGCTCCTGGCTGGCTATTCAAAACCCCAGAAAACGCACCGTACTGGTAGCAACGCAGCCAACAAGATTACATGCACCGGTAGTACATGGAAGTTGGGAACTATAAGTGTACTAGATTAGCACAGAAAGAGACGGCCCAGGAGAAAAGAGAACAAAAGAGATCATACACCAAGGCCAATCAACATATCCCAAGGTGTTAGAGTAGTTACAATGAAATATTTGAAATTGTTTTGCTCCTACAGACATGTCGGCCAGGTGCTGCGCTTTGATATGAAGTGATTCTAGAAAAGGACTCTTCCACTGGCGTTTCCTCGTCCACGTCCGCGTCCCCCTCGTCCACCACCCCTGCCTCCCAACGAGGGACTTGTCCTGAATTGGCCACTTTGGCCCTGATTCGATCGTAGATTGCCTCCGGAGGTGCCAAAGTTTCGATCGATTTCCTCCATTGAGAGGGGGCGATTGCGAATCACTTGCAACTTCTCTTGTTCCAGGTAAATGTTGCCTCCAGCACCACGAGCTTCTGCACTGTCAGCCTCATACTGGAGAACACGTGCCTTGATCATGTCTCGTTCCCGAGCCGCTTCGTCGTCCTGCTTTGTCGCTGTCTTGGCAAGGTTTGTGTCCGTAGGAACAATGATTTCTTTGGATTCAACCTTTCCTTTGTTCCCCTTCTTCGTGAGTAGCTGGAATGTGATACCTTCGCCACCACCAAGAGCCAAGGTAGGACCGGCATCCGCAGGTTTCGTTGCATCTGGTTTCTTTTTGAACATAATACTCCCCGAGATCATCGTGTCGGCAACCTTACCCCCCGTAGCTGCTCTCGCAGTAGCCTTTCCTTTCTCAAGTGCTTCCATTGTCACTCGACGAAGCTCCCTTTCGAACGCCTCTTCTTCCATTTGAGCAAGGTAGGCCTCTTCATCAAATTCCTCTTCATCTGACCGCTCCTCATCGTCCGTCTCTCCATCGGAGTCATTGCTCTCTTCTGAATCGTCGTCTGTTGTTTCGTCGTAATGGGAATGCTCCATGTGCTCTTCTCCGTCATCCTCTTCGTCGCCGCTTTCCATCTCGAAAGCGATGTCGTCATTGACACTATCCTTCGCACTCAAAGACATCGGATCCTCCACAGAAGAGTCGTCATCTTCATCGTCGTCGTCGTCTCCTAGGGACTCTTCCTCCTCGTGGAGAAGATCTCCTTCAATGGCGCCAAGATTTTCAGCAGTGGATTCGCCGGCCAAGGCTTCAATTCGAGCACGCGTCCTTGCCTCTGCGACGTAGTCAGCTTCTTCCGCCGCAACAGTAGCATTGTGTGCTTCAAGCCAATTAGCATAGCGTGGAAACCCAATTTCTTCTTTTGCCTCCGCATCACCACTCGAGTCCTTCTTCCCCTTGGAGCCTTTCCCACCGTCTTTGGTGGCCTTGCGCCAAGCGGAATCGACGATATCAAAGGTGTCCAATAACGAAAACTCAACCTCTGAGGACATCAAAAGCAATGAGATCGAGACTGTGAGATGATCCAACAGAACAAAAAGTTAGGGTAGCAGCGTTTATGTGCTTACCAGCGGGCAACGATGTCTTGGTGAAAAGATATCGCTGGAATGCAGCCATAAAGCCTTGCAACTTTGGAATATTGCTCCTCGTCACAAGATTTTTTGCAACAACTTCCAAGAGGGTGCAGACAAGCTTTACTCGGAATGCTGAATTCGGCGTATCTTCGTTCGAAGGGACACGAGGATCGAATTCCGAATGCTTCGAGACAGCTACGGGCTGCTGCGGCTGCATGTCTTCTTCTTTAGTCTCCAGCGGAGCCTCGTCCAGTTCCTCATCTTCGTTGATTGCTGTCACCATACCGCCGGCCGAATTGTACACAGGAAGTTGTTCCTGCTGTTTGCTGGCTTCAGTAGTGGAAGCACCGGCGGACATTGCTTCCCGATGTTTCTCAGAGGCTTCCTTCAAGCCCGACGGAATTTCATGGCCAATGTTGAGGAAAAGGTAAAGTTGTTGAATTATCAGCTGGCCTGAAACCAGCGATACGCAAAAGAGTTCACCCAGCAGTCGAGCATAGGAGATTATCCTTTGCTGATCTCGAAAGTTCGGGTGTTCAATGGCCCAACGGAGTTCCTCCAATACAGCATCGATCAATCGAACAGAGACTTCAGGCCTATGGCGTCTAAGATTGGCAGCTACAGCCGCCAACGCTTGGATTCCCTTGTAGCGTCCCTTGCGGCAAGTCTTCAAAATGATTTTGCAGACAAGTGGACCGCACTGCTTGGTGGGGTCATTCCACGGGAAGCGAATAATTTGCTTCGACACAAACGAGATGCTGTTGGCATCCGGCTCCAAACGATCCAAAAGCAGGTGTCGTAGGTACGCCTCCAAGGGAGTATATTCCTTAGCCTGTTTGCGTGGGCCGCTTAGTGGAGGCTTCACGGTGTAAAAGGCTGCCTTTATCAAAGATTGGTGCCGTTCATCCAAGTGCTGGAGATTTGCAGAGAATATCGATTGGTCAGGGTGAGACCAAACGAGCAAAAAAACGCACCGGACAACAGACAAATGCCCACTTACCGCTGCTTTGCTGAGACGAGATATGGTATCCAAAAGTTGCGTCAGCCTAGCGTTAGTGTGCTTGATTCGGTGTAGGTAACGCCCGCAAGATTCTAGTAGACAGCAACAGACATCGATGTTGGCACCGGAAAAATCATCACAACACCGCTTAATACAGCGGAGAGCCACGATCGGAGGGGCAACTCGAAACTTGGTGAGCTCCCCGATGTAGCGGGCAGTCTTGAATCGAGCTTCGACGCTTTGCTTCTTGTAACGTGTCTGCCCGTGAAACTGTTGCTCCAAATCTTTCACTAACACAGGCGCAATATCAGGCCAGACCCTGTCGAGAATAGCAGTCATGCGGGAGTAGTAAGGAAGAAGGTCCAAACGACTTCTGGGGACCAAAAAGAGAGTCTTAGAGAGGCGCTTCCGCGAATTCTTTGACGACCCATTGTTCGTACAGAACTTCTCAGCAATCTCATCAATTTGCTCTCGTCTGTTGCACTCAGGCAACTCTTGTTCAAGCAACACAGTGAGTTTGTAGTGGGGTGTATCTTTGTTTTCTTCCGCTTCGTTTTATGAGACACTTGTGAGCGATTGTCGTGGTAATGAAAGAAGAAGGAAGCCAGAGCCGTTCCAACTCACCTGCCGCATCATCTGTTCCCTGCACCCCATCAGCAGGCGCCGCTGCATCCTCATCATCCAACAGTTGGTCCTCTGCCAAGGCTTCTTCTGTGGCCGCTTCGGCCTCCTCGTCGACAGCACCAGCCCCCGCATCAAAGCCAGATCCATACTTTTGCAAGTTGTCGGCTTTTCGGCGTTCAATCTCTTCGGGGGATATCCCAAGAAGACCAGGCGGAACAGTCGTAAGCAAGTCTGGGATGTCACAATAGAATGCCCTGGTTTCTTCGTCATCGAAGGGCCCAAAGTCGGCTCCGCCCTCTCCATCTCCGCCTCCTTTGGTCCAGAGCTCCAATCCGCCACCACCAGCATCGGCTTCCCCATCATTTTCTTCTTGCTCTAGTTGTGGCAGTGGTTGGTCCAATATATCTGAGAATGTGTCGACGCTCTTCTGTAGCGACTCCAACAACTTCCTGGCATCCGTTAGTCCTTTCTCACGAGCTTCAGGAAGGGTCCCAGAAAGCAAACGGTCTTGTTCGCATCGCTTTTCTAGTTTTTGTAGCTTCACGTGGGTTGTAACCAACGAGGACGACAGTGTTTGGTAGGCTCCCAAGCAATGTTTTGCAAGCAAATCAGACGTTCCATTTGGAACAGCCAGATCAGTCATTGTCTTCTCTAGCTTGGCAACTACCTCTTGACCCTTACTTGCCAATTCAGCCGGCAATACGACGGGGCCGTCCTCAACTGCGCCTGCTTCTTCTGAGGTGGCTTCACCGCTGGAAGCGACTTTGTTGGCCTTTTGGATTTCCTCTCGAACCAGGGTGACGTGCACTCTAATGGACTTGGGTTGCTGTCCGAAGATCTCGTACCCAGCGGCTTTGACAAACGCCACAATGAGATTGGCATCGGTGACGGCGTAGCTTCCATCTTTTCCTCCAGTAGCCTCGGCAATTAGCTTTGATAATTGTTTGGTATCTGTCACGAGTCCATTGAGAACAAAGTCAGTTATCAAGCGCACATAGAGCCTTCGATTCTTGGCAGTCTCTTCAGTGGCTTTTTCATTAATGACAGACCAGAGACCCGGCAAAAGATTGGACAAGAACTCTTCGTAGCGCAAGTGCATTTCCATCGAAAGGGCTACCACAGACGGCAAGTCTCCCAATTTTAGTTTTGCATCTAGTAACGCTGCCACCACTTCGTCCACATACCGAGACAAGTTCAACGTGGAAACGTCGCGATTGATTTCATCCGGTTTCATGGCCCATGCGGATCCCGACTTGACCTTTTTGACAAAGGCGGTGCATTTTTTCAGATCCGTCTTGAGAGATTTCTTGTTGCTTTGAAATTTCTTTCGAAAGTCCTCCAATGCGCCTGCTTGGAGCTGAGCTCGGTTGGCCTTGTGGTTTTCCACCACTTCGATTTGTGTCTTGAGTGCCTCTATTGCTTCCTTGACACTCTGTTCCAAGGCTTCCTGTTCCTTTCGTCTCTTTTCTCTTGCTGCTTCCAAAGCCTTTTGTTCCTCTTCTTGGCGCTTTTTCAAAGCCTCGGCTTCTTCTTGCTGCCTCTTCTCCTCCTCTTCTCGTTTCTTTTCTTCCTCCGACTTGGACGGAGGAGGCGCCGGTTCTGCTGGTGTCTGCTCCTTATTGTTGCTCTTTCCCCCGCCCTTATTTCCACTTTTTCCACCCTTGTTGTTGTTGTTGCGTCTGCGTCGGTTCTTGTTGCCTTCTCGGCCTCCTCCTCCTTCCCCGCGTCCGGCCTTCTGTTGCTGCTGCTTGGCTGCTGGAGGCTGTTCTGTAGTAGCGTCATTCTTGGCCTTGCCGTCGCCTTCGGCAGCTTTTTCTTTGTTGCCTTTTCCTCGTCCACCACGACCTCCTCGTCCTTTGCCACGGCCCTTTCCTCTCCCTCGACCTCCACCTCCTCTACCGGATGCTGCAGCCGGTGGTGCATCCGCCATGGTGAGCCAAAAAGATCAAAAGATCCAATAGGCTTGCAAGTGGTGGTGAAAGAGAATTCCTCTCTCGAGTCGATTTTGTCGGAGCTAATGCCAGTAGTTCCTTCTGGAGTTACCAAGTCAACCTGAAGTGCCTTCTCTCGTCTTGTCCGCTTCGCTTGATTCTACTACTAGCTAATAGGAAGAGTACGCAGCCGCAGTGTAACATCAACGCCATTGTCAACTGTCAAAACGCAGTCCCCATTCTCTTTTTTTCGATGTCAGTAACGAGTACGCTTGGTGACTCGAAGAAAACTCGTGACTCATAGGTAGGCTGCTCGCTCGATCCTGTCTCCACAAAAGCGACCATGGCCCTCGATGACGGAAAACGCACTTGTAGGCTCCGAACCGGACAGTACCATGGCAGACCATGCAAGAGAAGAGGGCCAGAAGAGAGCCGGACATGGCAGCGCTGAAAAAGGTCGAATGCTTCCTTATAGCAACACAGATATTTGGGTGATTAAAATTCTGCCCTTCTTGGGTATTGCAAGCAATACGCCCTTTGTGCCCTGCACTCCCCAAAGATTAGTGTCATCCCATGGCATGAAGATGTATGCAAAGACGGTTGCTCAAATGGTCATTTGGAATTATTATTGTGAAGATGCGTGTTAAAGAAAAGATTAATCATGCTCTTTCGAAATTGAAAACTTGAAAACTTGGCTCTTTCTGAACTGGTTTCTACTGAACTACCAGCCACAAGGTCCACCATTCAAAATCTTGTGTGAAAAACAATGCAATGAGTAATGCACGATGTCATTTCCTGCGGCTCCTGGACTTGACTCGTCGTTTGGGAAATAGAGGCTTCGCACGGGCGCCAATGCAACCCCCAGGAAACAAACTTGCCGCCCATCCACATCCTGCGCGGTTATTGGATACACAAACCACGGATTCTACGAACCCTACCCTTCCGCAAAACTAACTTTCGGAACACCGTCCTCGTCAGGTTGCTCCTCGCAATCGTCGTGTTTGTGGCTAGAACCAACCCAATAGGTAACCATTTCACCCTTGCCCTTGACTCCAATCTTGCCCCTCTTGATGAGTTTGATTTCTGGAGCCTGATCCTTCAAGATCTGGGCCGACTTCTCGGAACAATGGACTCTGCGGCTTGTGGAGTTGCTCTCCATTCTACTTGCCGTATTGACAGTATCGCCAAAGAGTCCATAGCGCGGGTTGAGTGAGCCAATCACATTGCTAACCACTGGGCCAGAATGGAATCCAACACGTATGCGGACGAAACCCCTGCGAGGATCGTCCTCATCAATCAAGATCTTGCCAGCTGCTTCTACCATTGCCAAAGCAAACTCAGCAATATGTTTGACGTGGGTATCTTTCATGTTGTTTTCCAGATTTGTCACTCCCATGTAAGCATCTCCAATCTGTGGGGAGGAAGTTTGGATGGCAGGTGAGCAAACATTAGACCAAGGACACGAAAGCAAAAAGAGCACCATCCCAGTAGACTCACGGTCTCGACCTTGAAGACATGGTGCTGGCGAGCCAGCTGGTCAAACACCAAATACAGCCTGTCAAGCATATTGCAGACCTTGACAGGGGAGATGGTTCTGGAGATATCGGTAAAGTGAACAATATCTGAAAATACCACAGTGACCATGTCATGATTCTCTGGCTCAACTTTCTGGCCAGCTTTGAGAGCGTCCGCAATATGTTTGGGAAAAAGGTCATAGAGCATATCCCCCGTAGCTCTTTCGGGACGGACATTCTCACCCGCAGCAAGGGGATCGGTGTCACGCATGCCCATATCCATAAACATCATATCCAAGTCTTTGGCTTGGGGGCGGAAGAAGGGATCTGGGCTCCAGGCCTTCTTCATAATATCGACCATCTTTGTTATGGTGAGTTTGCACAGAGAGAGACAGAAAGCAAACGTCGGTTTGTCAGGAATTTTCCAAAAAAGTCTGGGTGCCTTCTAACACAAGAAGACATGACTCACCTTGGGAGGACAACACTCTGGAATTTCTGGCCTCTTGTTGTACCTGGGATCAACAACCCTGCGCATCACCTCTCGACGATTCTCTCCTTGGTATGGATCCTTTCTAGCATAGATCTCGTACAAAATGATGGCTGTTTAGCAGAGCAAGGAAGTTTGAAAAGTGTCAGGGTCTTGAATGGGCGATCAAGTGGATACCAGCAAGACGAACAAACAGACCCCCCACTTACCAAACGAATAGATGTCGCATTGTGTGGTGTACTCGGACTTGCCACGCAAATACTCTGGGGCCATGAAGTATGGGGTTCCTGAAATGCCACTCTTCTTCTTGCCTGAGGAGAGACCAAAGTCTGGGAAGGCAGAAAAAGCGTTATGTGAGCAGCATGCTGGCGTTGTGATGGGGGGAACAGTTTCTCCTGGACTTGCCTGCAACTTTGGCTCTGAACCGGGAGTCAATCAAAATGTTCTTGGCCTGACAAGGGAGGAAGGCAACGTATGAATTCAAAAGCACAGATTCATGTGTAAAGGGAGGACGGAGACCGACGACGTACCTTAAGGTCTCCGTGCAAAATGGGAGGCCTTGAGGAATGCAAGTAGCGTAAACCCTGCGCAATGTCCCGGACAATCTGCAAGATTATCTCACCGCCAGCATACATCGTCTCATTCCTCAAAATATCCTATGGTGACATTGCAAAGATGTGTGAGAAGTGAGCCGAGCGTGCGGATTCCAAACAGCATATGGTTCACTCACATAAAGGCTTCCGTACTCCCTGTGGCGGTAGAAGGATGAGCAGAGGCAGATAAATGTCAGAGACGAGCCATGTCACCAAGATCATTGCCAATCCTTTGCGTACATGTATTCCATAACCAGCATCGGCTCATGAGCGGAAGAGATGACAGCACCCATCACTGTTGTGACTGTTGTCAATGCGAACATGAGCAGTTTGTGGTGAGCAAATGTACACAAAGACGCTGTCTGTGCCACGAACGTCCGACAAAGCTGAACTTACTGCAAGGGTGTCGCAAGCGACTCAACAGACGCATCTCAACAATGAACTCTTGCTTCTTGCGATGCTGCCTGTCAGTGCATGGGAACAAGGTTGACCGCAAGGACTTGCTGTGGACCGACGAGTCTCCAACAGAGTTTCCTAGAAGAATGTTGGTCTTCATCCTACTCTGGTCTTCGGTGCAGAACCATGGGAACCATTTGGCCAACTTGCCTCGCTTGCGAACGCTGAATCCGCCCAGAAAGTCCAGCGTATCTCCCTCTTCAGATTGCGTTCCCGATTTGCTGACAACTGGATCGCTAATGGAACTTCCAACGTCTTGGGATTCAATATCACCCAATCCAGATTCGAGGCTCTTTTGATCGGTATCACTTGGCTCCATAGATTGTTCTTTCGAACCATCTGCTGAGGTAAGTGCAGATGAAGCTCGCTTATGGGTAAGCCGGTCATTGGGACGTATGACGCGCTTGATGGCAACCTTTGTTCCGCGGTACTACAGAGAAAACAAAAAAGAAAGGGGGAACAAATTTACTTCTGTAAGAATCCTACTTGTTGCATCCATAATCTTCTCAAAGACCAACCGCAGAGGAGAGCTTACCTCAGCAAGAAGGACAACCCCGAAGGCACCCTGCCCAATAATCTCAACTGGCTCACTGAAGTGCAGCTCTTCCACATTGACCAACCACATCTGGTCACTCTGCCTCTTCTTGTAGCCCAGGAACCAGACGCCTAGTTGCAGAGCAATCACAAGAATAATAGCAGCAAGGATGGCGAAGAAGACAGCGGAGCTGACACATTTGCTTCCCAGCTCGACGGTGCCACTTCCACAGATGCACATGCCACTCTCGCCTGGAACTTTCCCTTGGCCTTTGTGCTCAGCATCCATATCACAGTTTCTGGGGACAACTTGGACTCGAATGGGAGACTGCGGGATTTGCACATCATCAAAGTACACCTCCATAATGCCAACTGCAACCGTGTCCCAACGCCAATCAAAATCATAGGCAAAGGTTCCATTCTGCCTGGTGACCACCAGTTCTTCGTCATGTTCACCAACGTGCATTGTCACCCTTACATTGGGATTCTCTCTCCCTCTGTTATCATATGCGCGAAAGTGGGCCTCCCGGGTCTGTTCAATTGTATCACACAAAGTCATCTTCCCGCAGGCTTCAATTTGCTCTTGATTCTGGTCACCCGTGATTCGATGATCCGTCACGTTGCCCTGTTCATCGTAAGGATAAACATCAACCTCAAAGGCCATGACGCAGGGTTTGCACCAGCAATCCATGCCTTCTTCGCAGAACAGGCCCATCTGTGAACAACCTTCGTGAAACTGTTCAAGGCTCACCTTGTAGTGTCCCTCAGGGCAGACCACACCGTCGTACAGTGTGTCAAGGCGAGTGCATTGCCAGTGCCCTCGATGATTCTTGGCCAGCAAACCTACAGCTTCCTGCATTGTTCGCGGCTCAAAGTAGGACCTTGGTGGCCGGTAGCCAGAGAATTTTCCCGCCAAAGCAGCTTTGTATGAGAGTTCTGCAAGTGCCTTGGTGGTGTCGCACCGAGCTGTGCCTTCAAGGTCAAAGTCTTCAGGAATGGACTTTTGTTCACAAGGACTGCTGTCCTTTCCTCTATTCCGATACTCAGCACGGCATTCCTCGAGTCTTTGACCAATAAGTGCATGTTTGCCAATCGCCAAGATGGCTTCCTGCACTTCTGCCGAAACAGTCTTGTCCACATGGTCCAGGGCAGCTAGCGGCCACTCTGGGTAAATGTCAGTGGAGTGCAGGAACGGAAAGAGATTGCCATCGTCCATGATGTAGATCTTGGAAGAGCAAGAAAAATCAATATGTGAGTGGCATGCTGCCAACATGATGGCATCGTCAGTGATGAGTGCAGCACACATTTTCCTGCGCTTACCTTGGGATTGATGACTTTGAAGATATTTGTATCAACAGGCTCGCCGTTTTCATCCGTGTGTCGCTCGAGCTGATCTGTGCGTACAAAGCCAACATCATATTTGCCATCAATGACTCCTTGAACAACTTTGAACTGATCCCTGGCAAAGACAACCTGCTTGGGGTCCATGACGTAATCCATTCCCGATTTAATCATCTCGTGGAACTTTGGAAAAGAATAACGTCAGGTGGTGAGATGCGATCGTCCACAGAAGCAACAAAAACAACAGCAATCATGCCATACCTGCGCTGGACCAGCGTTGATGCGGGCAATACCCCCAGCCCCGATGATCTTGTCCTTGAGGTCATGGATTACATTGATATCATCCCTATTAGAATAGCAACAAAGGTCATTGAGAAGAAGCAAGGCTCATCCGGGATGTGCTCATACACGGCAACGCGTAGCTTACCGATCTTCTCTGGTGAAAATGACGCCTCCAAAGACATCGAGATCAAATGTGTGCCCGCGGACTGTTTGACGAGAAGTAACGGTGGCAAGGGGCTGCATCCCATATTCAACGCCAACACAAGAGTAGGTACCAGGATTGGAATAGATAAAGTCAACATCTTGTCCCTCGATCATCTCGTACAAGTCCATCATCTCGGTTGTGACCAACTCAAATGCAATAGGAGGATCGAAACGTTGTCCAGCCGTTCGGGTCAAGTATTCTACCATGGTAAAGTTGTACAAATTCATGGCGGTATCTACCCCACGAATCGCATGAACGGCAACTGTATACTTCTTCTTGTGTACGAGGGGGTTGAACTTGTTGACGCCCGACGTACAGTTCAAGTTGCTCGTGTACAGATGCATATCGTCCTGCCATTCTTTCCGCGCTCCAGCCCACCTTTGGTCGTCTTCATATTCATGCTGTGGTTCTTCCTCGACTTGCTCAGGCATATCCGTCACGGGCACCTCGTCCTCCATTGGCCCAGGTTCCACCGCCACGTCTTCTTCTGCGGCAAGGCCCACATCGGGGATATGCACCTCAAACTCAGCTCCAGCCGTGGGAGTGCTCTGCAAGGCCATCACGGTCCACAAAGTCACCAAGAGGGTGAACTGGGTCCAGGGGCGGCACATCATTGTTGCTTTCTTTCTTTTTTTGCTTTGCTTCGTCTTCTCGACTTTCTTATGACCATTCGAGCTAGCTCTAGCTACTACATGTATCTACCGGTACCGGTACAGCCGTAGCTGCAAGCTCGACCAAGGATGCAACCAACGATCAGAACCCCAAAGACGACTTCTCTTTTCTCTTGTGCTCCATGTCTGTAGCACCAGCAAGCAGCAGTCATTGGAACTCCAACTTGCGAACAGTAAAATTTACGAACTCTAAATGTCCGACACCCCTTTTAATAAATCCGAACTACGCATCAATATTCTCCAGTCTCCCTATCATACCGTACGTATCTGCTGGTACTACATGTACGGTACCTAGTAGTACCGGTAGGTCATTAGCACGTGATATTTTCGGGTTTCCATGTCTCCATCGGTGCGGGACCGCACCGGTACTGTACCGGTACCAGTAGATACCGGTAGAGGAAGGATGTCGACAGTTTTTGCAGCAAGTAGTGGTAGCTAGCTAGCTAGACGAGGTACGGTAAAAGGTGGGTCCAAGCGGAAGGTTTTTCTAGCTACCGGTACCTGGTACCGTACAAGTACTCCAAGGCGAGACCGGCCATCGGCCATGATACTGCGCAGGAAGGTGGGAGAAGGCATTTGGCTGGGCTTGACTCGATTCGAGGCACCCCAACTGACTTATCTCCTATTTTAATAGAGCTATTAATAATAGTGTCAAGAACCGAATGGAGTTGGTTCCTGGAACGGACCGGAGACCCCCCCGGCCAGAGAGTGAAGCTAGCAAATCTTGGCTTCGATTTGGTGGTTCAAAGAGACGATGCCTTGATGACAACTGAGGTCTTCACCACTACATAGCTAGTATGTCTCGATTCGATTCTCATTCTATCAAACAATGCAGCAAAAAGTGTGAGTGCTAAGTATTTGACGACAGAGTCAATCCACCCTGCCACGCTTCTGGTCGCCTTCGCATTTATTTGATCCCTGCGGCAACCACCGGCAGCCAGAAAAGAAGCAACAAACACCAAACCACTTCATGCTGCGAGCTCTTCGACAAAATGTGAAGCGCCTGATGAGAGAATGAAGACACACCAGTTTTCGGAAGAACTCTACCATTTTCGCCATTTGCACAGGCCTGGAGTCTCGTGAATTTGCTGCAGGAGCTCCTGCAGGTTCCTTGCTGCAGAGTTCTCCGCCGGTTGAAAGTTGAAGGAGAACCTGGATTCACTGAATTCAAAGAGACTTACAGAGTCACTGAATTCAAAGAGACTTGCAGATCAGGATCCCGGCAATTCGGGGGGCACTCCCGCTCGGCACCCAATCCAACTCATACGCTATTAATACCGGTACTGTAATAAAGGCTACCGTAGTCTATGTTCAGTTATACGTGTATTCGTTATTGCATTTCATTCATTCCTCCAGTACAATATATAATAATATATTATCGAACACTCTCCAACCAATACTCGTCTCGTTTTTTCTTCCAACTCCGTGTATTGCGTTGTTTGGTCTTGCGTTCCGACACTTCGGTCCATGCATTGAGATTGCGTGAATTGGGATAGAGTCCTGCTTCGGTCATGGTTTTGAGTGCTTCCACGGCCCCTTCCCAGTTGCCTTCGGATACGGCCCCTTTGACGAGCAACGAGTAGGATCCCTTGTCCTTGGCATGAACATCATTGACGTTAAATGGGTCGTCTCCATCTTCTCCTTCGGGTCCCTTGGTGCGATCTTGCAAATGCGTGTCAATGAGTTGTGCCGCCTCTTGCATGAGAGTCAATTTTTGATAGGCTGCGGCAATGGGATTGACGTGTCGCGCCACCAAGGGCAATCCATGTTGTTCTTCCATTTCCAGCAATATTTCCAGACAGGCATCCAACGGAGCTCGTCGTTCTTCCAACGTCTTCAATTCGGTTTCGTCCGTGTCTTGTAGTTGATGCTGTTTGGACGCCCGGACACATGCCCGAATCAGTGAGAGCACCATATTTTCGGTAACGAATACACTAGTGTTTGGAATGCGACTCTGTCTCTCTTCTTCTTGCACCGTCTTGTAAATTGCAATGGCTTTTTTCCACAATCCCAACTTGGCACACGCCACCAGAGCTCCTTCGTGATGCAAATTGGTCCGTTGGACTTTGAGGCCCTCGGCAGTGGCAGCACCCGCTTTGGTGGTTGTGGCAGTATTGTATCCCATGCGATCATACGTCCGTAGAGCATGCCGCCAAAGAGAGGGTTTGTTGGCCTTGCGGACATTGCGCCAAATGGTTCCGGCATATCCCTGGCTGTTCATGGGCGGTGCGGATGTTCGAAAGGCCGGATTGGCATCCGAGACACCTCGAATCGGGCGCCATCGGGGCAGTGCGGCGGGTGATGAAAATGGCTGTACTTTTTCCGCCTGCGGATCTTCGGCGGTATCTTCCCAGAGCAGCATTTGGCGGGCCATGGCAAAAATCATGTCGGCGCCACCTCCCAACGTCCGAACGGGTTCGGTTTCTTGGGGCAACACGGAGGGCTTGTCTCGATCCGGTTCATATAGATAATTATCATTCTGTTCGTTCAAACAGCTTCGACTCTCCACTGCTCTTGCCCTCGTCAGTGGCAAAGATGATGGTTTCCATGCATGAGAGAGCTGGATCGAACAAGATATCAACAGAAACACAACAGCCACTGCCAGCAGTCTCGGGCTACTAGTAGTAGGAGCTCCTCTTCGTATTCTTCTGCTTCCAATCTCCATGGTTAAAAACAAATAAGAGTGCTTTGTAGAATTTGTCAGTACCTCGTCCTCCAGCTGCTGTTGGTTGAGCTGAAGAAGGGACAACGACGACGAAGTGCAACGCAACCAACGGAACTCTTTGAATTCTCGTTGAAGTGTCACGTCAGTATCTTCCTTCAGTCGAATGAGTCAAGTCAAGTCAAGTCGAACTGGGAACGGGTCACATTCTTCGCTTCCACCTCATTATTTTTCCTCGTCATTTTCTTCCAACAATGACATCACGTCGATGCCAACAACCAATCCAGCAGCTGGCAAATGGGCCCACTCATCAAACCTATCGGTGAATACAGTGTGAAGGGAGACCATAATTACTGTACTCAAGAAACAAATGGAATTTATTTGACGCTTTCCTGATCTCATTCCTGAACATACTGTAATCAATTATTTGTCAGTACGGTAGAAACGGCAACCATAGCATGTCTGCCCCAACATCCACAACTACAAGGCTCTCTTCCAAATTTCTGGTATCGGCTCTTCTTCTCTTGACTTTTCTGGTTGACACAGTCCATTCTGCCCAAGCCTCCAAGTCCAAACCGGCTCTTATCGTTGGAATCAAGCCGCTCTTCAAGAGGGAAGAACCAAAAGCAGTGGAATCCACAACAGCAACCACAACAGCAACACCACAACCTCCACCCAGACCGGAACTGGTCACACAATCCCTGGAGAAAAATGCTGATTTGTACTATTTTGGTCTGGGATCCAACATGCTACGAGAAAAGTTGGAAAATAGAGCCATTTGTGGATCCAAAATCAAGGTGAAATCCTTTCAACCTGCCGTCGTATACAACTATAGATTGGCGTTCAACATGAAAGGGTTTCCACCACTGGAACCAGGAATGGGATCTCTCGAGCCTACTACTTCATGTATGGACGCTGAACAACAACTCCAACAACTGAATCAACCATCCACAAAACAACAAGACAATGCTAGTAGTAGTAGTAGTATCAGCAAACCACTCTGTGCGTACCAGGAAAACGAGTGTCACGGAGCACTGGTACGACTCTCGGCAGAAGACTACGAAAAGGTCATGCGATCGGAAGGAGTCGGTCATGGACGATCGGATCAGGGATACGAAGAAGTTGTAGTCGATGCGGTTCCCTACAAGGGACGAGTCGTTCAGGCCGTCGCATTGCGTGCCCGAAGTCATGTGCGCTTGTCACAAGATCCGGCGCCATCACAACGCTACATGGACATTTTGAAACAAGGAGCCCAGGAATTGGGACTGGCCCCGGCGTATGTTGACTTTTTGAATCAACATCCCGTGCAACAATCCTCGGCATGGACCAGACGGATTGCCGTTTGCAACTTGGCATTGTACTCGTCGCAACTCGTATCCTTTCAATCCAAGCTTAGAAAGCTACAGGTGTGGCTGCTGTGGAGAGTCTATGTCCCGCCCACGGCCAATGTGCTACAGAGAATACTCAGTGAACTGGCCATTGGCATGATCCTGCTCCCTGGGGCCATTCCGGGAAGTTTGTGCTTTCTACACATGAAGCGTACCAACAAGATGAATGGCATGATGAAGGCGCTGGCAGATAATCACTGGTAAACGACAATCAAACATCACGCTGGTTTGGGAATCGAAATGTGCTCTTTGATGCAAGCTGCTGCATCCTAGCGATACTCTTCACTGCCAGTGGCCACAAAAGAAGACAGCCCTGGCCAGTGGATGGCATGGCTTGGAGTGAACAAATCTGTGCAAGCGGTACAAACGACAGAGGCAGCTCCAACGTCCACCTGATGCACGACCAGTAAAGGCGTATACGAAGCAGTCAGGTAGATGCATCGATAGCTATTATTTGTACTCGTCATACCACTCTAGCTAGCTAGCTAGCCTACTCTGCAACTCGGCCCTGTGGAGTGATAATGCCGAGTTCTCGTAATCGCGCTGTGGAAACATATTCCTCGTCACTGTCCGTAAACATCTCTTCCACTTTGCAAAGCACGGCGCAGTGGCACCCACAGTCCACAATTTCTCCCACGGCTGTCAGTTTCAAATAAAATGCGCAACCCGGTAGAACCATCGGACCACTGCCATCACCCGCAAGTTTTCCCCAAACAAAACCCAGTTTTTCACATTCGCTCTGCTTATCGACGTTGTTTCCCGACGAACCACCCAGCAGTTTGACCAAGGGAGCATGCTGCTTCG